>CM076570.1:393662915-393751120 GCA_034641835.2 Pinus albicaulis
AAATAATAGTGAGTTACACAACCATTAATTGTTCTTGTTGTAGCATATTAACTTAAATTTCCTGCTATAACTATGCATCGATCCCATGATCATTTTAATTCAATTAGTAGATCACCTAATTGATAATATCAACGTCATATCATGAAATAAATTAACATCATCAAAACGACACAATGAACAATCACATAAATAGACACCGATATACCCTGGAAACCCCGTAGGGTGAAAACTAGCAAACGTTTAATTTTATTATTAAACGCTCGTGAGGGTTGTCACCCCTCACTCAATGGTTATAAGGGAGTCCATCCCTTGACCATTGTCATTAAATTTACATATAAAATAATCTTAAACGAAACATAACTAGCTATAAGCTATTACAATCATCATGATACCATTTACCCACGAATCATCAATCTCTGTCTTTGTAGTTAGACTGCTTCCTTCAGGGGATCATTGTGCAATTGGAACTACTAAACCTGCATGGACTAACAACTCTTTATCTTCCACAATGTTAAACTTGAAATTTCCTTTTCTCAAGTCATCCTTCTTTCCTGCCATTTCTGTCGTCAGCACACTTGATATCATGATTAGATAAAATATTACTAAACCAATAATCAATCTCTATTTGTGACACTTCAACAATTATTTGTATGCATTTATAAAACATAACCACATTGAAATTAGTTTCCTTATTTAACATCATTTCACATGCATTAGTAACAAATAAATCAATATCAAGCATCCTCTTTCCACCAAACACTAATAAAATCTTGCATGCACTTTCCTATTATTTCCAAAAGAAAGCTAACATACTATATAATAATATTGTGCATGCAAATGCATAACAATATTTTCAAGATAACTATCCCAACAAGCAATTTCTCCTTTTTCCTACTCGTATGTTTTCTTTTCAATATGGATTAATGCAATAGATGTTATACTTACACATGTGAATACATGTTCTTTTCCAAAAACATATTTTCCACCCAAGATCTATTCATAATGGTTACTATGTATAACAATGCCAACTCTATTTCAAACTAAGCTAACATACAAGTTATAGTTTTGTGCATGCAATAACATATCTTGTTCTTCCTGCATGTAAAACATATATTTTTTTCCAAAAGAAACCAAATAAATATTTCATGGAAAAATAAACACATTTCTTTTTCAAGGGTCAAACGCATACCACTTATCATTTCATGCATGCAAAGTGACATTTCCCTCTCATCCAAAAGATATAACCAATAAATATGCATAATATTCTCCCAAGATAAAGCTAATACCATAGCTAATCCCTTTAGGTTGGACAAATACATATTATTTTTCCCAAAATAAGGCTAACACAATAAATATTATGTGATTGCATCTTCCTTTTCTCTAGAAATCTAATACTCAAAATTATATTTTTCCCATGCATGCAAGCATATATGTTTCTCTAAATAATCTTACATAATAAAGCATGTGATTACTCTTTTTCCTCTCTAAGAATCTAATCCAATAATGCATTCAAGGATATATTTTTATCTTCTATTCATTTTGAAGAGTTTTAACACAATACTTATTTCCTTGCATACAATTATGCAATGTTCCAAATGGGAAAATATAGGCTCAGTAGGGAATATCTTAAGATATTCCACTATGGAATCACATCAATATGGAATTACACCAATAGATCTAAACCAGAGATAGACTGGCAGGGCATTTACTAGCTGCATCACCTTCACAAGGAAGGGTGAAATCCAGAGGCTTCCTGGCCCATTCCAGACTCTGTCTATAGAAGAATGGTGGAACACAGCAAGTGTGGGAATTACACACTCATCTTAGATTTTTCCGCTCTTAGGAACCTTAGATCCATAGATCTAAAAAATGGATCCAAAAGAGAAGTAAAAACCAACCAAGGAAGAAGCGCTAAATTCCACTCTCAGGAAAATCTGCAATAGGCTCAAGGAGGAAATTGTATAAGCAAGCCAGTGTCAAAATAATGTAGAACAGGGCTGGGTTCCCTTATTTTAGGCTGTGTCAGACCTCAAGAAAAGTTTCAGCAAAAATAAATGAGTTTAGAGGTTTTAACAAATCTCCCACAATCAACACTAGCTGAAAATCAGCTAAAGGAGAGAGTTGGTAAATAGAGAAACCGTCCTTTAGAAATTGCGCAGTTTCTGCTGGAAGACACTAGAAATCAGCCATTAGACTCATGTTATAGTATGGCATCAATAAATCAGATCTATAATCAAGTTCCTTTGTAGAAGCATTGGATTTACTTGAAGCAAGAGCAAGAATCCTTCAAAAATAATAGCAGAAACAATTGGAAAAGCTGCAGAAAGACTTGACAACATTTTATATGAGGAGCTTCAACTGATGTAGGTTAATATTCAGATCTACAACTGATATATGGCTGAAACATCAGATCCATACCAGATCTGGAACTACTCGGCCTTCTAAACAAGATCCCCCTGGGGTTTTATCAAAATAATGCATAAATAAGTGTAGATCTAGCTTTTAATACACTGAAATTTTTATTGCAAATAAATTCAATCATTATATAATCATGGTCCATATGCAAACAAAGATAATTTCAAAGGATATGGTTACTCATCTCTTGATGCATGCTTGAAATACTCTCTTCCTCTTCCTTGGCTCCATTCTCCATGTATTCTCCCATTTCCCTCTTCTATTTCTCTCATGGGATTATAATAAAAAAATAGAATTAATTAAAATGGAATAGATTTTATAAATCATAAAAGTATTCCAACTTTTTTCTAAATCATAAAAGAATTCCATCTTTTCTAATTCATAAAAGCATTCAAGCTTTTCTAAATCCTAAAAATATTCCAGCTTTTTCTAAATCATAAAACAATTCCATATTTTCTAAATCATAAAAGCATTCCAGCTTTTCTAAATCACAAAAGCAATCCATAAAGCCTCCATAAATCTGATTTTTCCTAAATCAGAAAAGCATTCCATAAATCCCTCATGCTTTTATTTTTAAAGGTAGATTTTCTTTTTCCTTATGAGAAAAATATCACTTATCCATACTTTTTCCAAATCTATTACTCATTATTTCTAAAACTCATGAAATATACCAACTTGGAAATATAATTTATTTCCATGGAAGAATATAAATTATTATAAATAAAATAATTAAGAAATAATTCTTCCAATATTCTTATAATCAACAATTACAAGAATATTCTTCATTTAATATCAATATAATAATTAATAATATTTAAATTATTTAATAACCCTCATTTTATGAGAGTTTTTATGGTGGCTTATTCGAGGGATATTACAAACTCCCCCCCTTAAAGAGAACATCGTCCTCGATGTTCTTCTCTTGTTGGAACATTAACCTTTAATTTTCATTTCCAATTATTTAGGAAATGTAAAATAATACCTAAATCCTAATACTTTCATAAAAAATCAGGGAGCACTTAGCCCTTTAATCATCAAAATGATAAGAAAAATCTATCAAGTGCACATTGCATTTTATTTAGGAGTTACACTAGTCTTTCTCTCCCACTAGTGTTTTTGCAAATTATTGTCTTTCTCTCCCACAATAATTTCAATCCAATTCAAACTCATGGTATTTATCTCCAACCATTATGTCCCTGCTATTAACCTACTGGATTTTCAGCTAATAGCTCTAATTTGCAATTGCCTGAGGTATTGAACAAACAGTCAATCTAAACTTTGCATAAGAAATCATAACATAATGATTCATATAAACTTTTCATAAGAGATCATAACATAACAATTCATATAACCTTATATAAAAATTCATAGATAAATCTCCAAATTTATGTATGCATACCAATACTATGACCAGTCCTCCCAACCTTAGAGTTCGTCTATCTCCAGAACTCACCCCCAAGCTGAGATCCTCCAAGAACAGACTAACCTCAATCTGTTCTGGAGCAGCTTATTTAAGCTATGCTCTCCCCAAAGCCTGTTTCCAATTCTGCGTCCAGAATTTCAGGATGCTTTATTCCTGTTTGCCTAGGCTTCCCTTATTTAGGGACTTTAAAGTTGCTTTCAGCTTTTCCAGCTTTTCCAGCTTTTTACCTCTTCCCAACTACTTTCCTCAGCATTGGGGAATTTAGATTTTTCCTCAAAATCTAAATTAGAAATAATTTCTTTCAAGGATTTTTGAAAGATTTTGGGGAAAGTCTTTACCTTTTCCATAACCTCATGGATTAGGCATGTGATCTCAATTTCTCATTTGGTCATAGTACATACACAATATTTTATTTATTTTTCATAAATAAATAATTAACCACATCCACACAATAATTATCCATTGGGGTCCACTCCCCTTTGGATTTATGTTCAAATGTCTAATTTGAAAAGCATAGAACTTGGGGGTGTTACAAAAACTCTATAGTTATTTCCTGAATACCCCAACTAAAGTATTCATTAACTCAACAATAAAATAAAATATTACCTCATTACATCAATCCCATCATAGCTTCCATAGCCATTAAATCCAATAAAAATTCAATGTCTAAAAATAGTCAATGTCTACAAATCCACTGTAATTTACATAATTTTCCATTGCATATTATCATTAAGGCAAAGGAACATTTATGTACACCATGCATCTATACTTGACCCACAACATGGGGTCCAAAATTTGTCAAAGCACATTGACAACAATTCATCGCATGTAATATAGGTGGTATACATTCAAAATTTCCACATACTAATAATAATCATGTAGCTTAGAAAAAAGACATTAACATATGTTGCATACCATAGCATGATACTTTATTTAAGGTCTCACCTTAGCAACCATCAATATTGTAGAGAATTAACAGTCCCATTGAACACTAGGACACAAAATGTGATTTTTTTTTTTTTTTTTCGCTTACCATTAGCTTGCAACCATATAAGCGACAACCATTGAGGAATTTTGTGAAAATAATTTGCAATCATGAAATCTACAATCACTGTAGAATTTTTTTCAAATAGTATGCAAGCATGCAATCTACAACCAATTCGACATTCCATCAAACAATTTTCAAGCATGCAATCTACATCCATTGAGGAATTTTAACAACAATTTGCAAGCATGCAATCTATGGTGGATAAGGCATTCTTCCAAATAGTTGGCAAGCATACAATCTACTACCATTGAGGGACTAGTTAACAGAGAGGAAATAAGTTTCAATAAATGTGTTTATACTATCATAGAGATACTAAAACTAGAATTTCTAGAATATCATGAATCATATTAATATCATCAATGGTAAAATTTCTGCTAATAACAGAACCAACAATCCCTACAAAAGCGTCTAATCAGGAAATTTGACCAAATTATGGATCCATTTCTAAACATAACTTTTTCTTGGAATCACCATGGGGGTTACATGATCTCAAGGTATGAAAACCACTTGATATTAAAGATTAATCACATCCAAAACTTCCACGGATGAAATTATTTAAAATACAAAACCGTGGATCTCAATTACCACTTTTTGTCGAACACATTGAATGCAAACTTTCCTCTACAACTCTAAATGAAGAAAGAGAACCCACAATTATGCTACTATGATTTTTTCATTGAATTTAAGTTCACTATGTGAGTTCTATTTCACTCGTTGCTTATTTTTAACAACTAAAGAGTTTCGTTCAAGCATATATATATTTTGTTTTCAACATTCCATTGTCCTCTTCAGGGTCAAACCCAACTTCTATATTATTTAGTTATCACACCAACCATACATGTATTCATTATTTATAGGTAGTGCATGATAACTTTAGCCATGTTTTTCCATTTTTTTTCTTATGCACCATAATAATTTTTCTCACATTATGCATGCAAAGGTTGGTAATTAATCTACAATATAAACAGTGAGTGCTCAAGATGGTTCATAGGTACAATAGAAGTTTTATTGTCTTTTATCCACATCCATATTAAAATTTCATGAGCACAACTTTTAAAGAAACATTATAAATGTCTACTCTTTCATGCAGTCATTAATCATACAACATGCATCTCATGTTAATTGTAGTATACTACAAGTTTAATTAAAATCATACCTGAGATGATGCCCACTAGCCTCATACCTCTACTTCCTTTTTGCATAACGATTCCCAAAAGGCACCAGTGTTGCAACCTTTTTCTTTGATACCATTTGTAACATACCCCGATAACCTCGCAGGAAAAATGCATGGAGTTAGGACTTTTTTTCAACATTTACGAATGTGTAACCTTATAAATTTCTTTATATATTTTTGCATTAACCATTTAAATACCCATTATCATCACTTAGAGAAATATTTAGCAAAAATAATAGTGAGTTACACAACCATTAATTGTTCTTGTTGTAGCATATTAACTTAAATTTCCTGCTATAACTATGCATCGATCCCATGATCATTTTAATTCAATTAGTAGATCACCTAATTGATAATATCAACGTCATATCATGAAATAAATGAACATCATCAAAACGACACAATGAACAATCACATAAAGAGACACCGATATACCCTGGAAACCCCGTAGGGTGAAAACCAGCAAACGTTTAATTTTATTATTAAACGCTCGTGAGGGTTGTCACCCCTCACTCAATGGTTATAAGGGAGTCCATCCCTTGACCATTGTCATAAAATTTACATATAAAAATAATCTTAAACAAAACATAACTAGCTATAAGCTATTACAATCACCATGATACCATTTACCCACGAATCATCAATCTCTGTCTTTGTATTCAGACTGTTTCCTTCAGGGGATCATTGTGCAATTGGAACTACTAAACCTGCATGGACTAACAACTCTTTATCTTCCACAATGTTAAACTTGAAATTTCCCTTTCTCAAGTCATCCTTCTTTCCTGCCATTTCTGTCGTCAGCACACTTGATATCATGATTAGATAAAATATTAATAAACCAATAATCAATCTCTATTTGTGACACTTCAACAATTATTTGTATGCATGTATAAAACATAACCACATTGACATTAGTTTCCTTATTTAACATCATTTCACATGCATTAGTAACAAATAAATCACTATCAAGCATCATCTTTCCACCAAACACTAAGAAAATCTTGCATGCACTTTCATATTATTTCCAAAAGAAAGCTAACATACTATATAATAATACTGTGCATTCAAATGCATAACAAGATTTTCAAGATAACTATCCCAACAAGAAATTTCTCTTTTTACCTACTTGTATGTTTTCTTTTCAATATGGATTAATGCAATAGATGTTATACTTACGCATGTGAATACATGTTCTTTTCCAAAAACATATTTTCCACCCAAGATATATTCATAATGGTTACTATGTATAACAATGCCAACTCTATTTCAAACTAAGCTAACATACAAGTTATAGTTTTGTGCATGCAATAACATATCTTGTTCTTCCTGCATGTAAAACATATATTTCTTTCCAAAAGAAACCAAATAAATATTTCATGGAAAAATAAACACATTTCTTTTCCAAGGGTCAAACGCATACCACTTATCATTCCATGCATGCAAAGTGACATTTCCCTCTCATCCAAAAGATATAACCAATAACTATGCATAATATTCTCCCAAGATAAAGCTAATACCATAGCTAATTCCTTTAGGTTGGACAAATACATATTATTTTTCCCAAAAGAAGGCTAACACAATAAATATTATGTGATTGCATCTTGCTTTTCTCTAGAAATCTAATACTCAAAAATATATTTTTCCCATGCATGCAAGCATATATGTTTCTCTAAATAATCTTACATAATAAAGCATGTGATTACTCTTTTTCCTCCCTAAGAATCTAATCCAATAATGCATACAAGGATATATTTTTATCTTCTATTCATTTTGAAGAGTTTTAACACAATAATTATTTCCTTGCATACAATTATGCAATGTTCCAAATGGGAAAATATAGGCTCAGTAGGGAATATCTTAAGATATTCCACTATGGAATCACAACAATATGGAATTGCACCAATAGATCTAAACCAGAGATAGACTGGCAGGGCATTTACTAGATGCATCACCTTCACAAGGAAGGGTGAAATCCAGAGGCTTCCTGGCCCATTCCAGACTCTGTCTATAGAAGAATGGTGGAACACAGCAAGTTTGGGAATGACACACTCATCTTAGATTTTTCTGCTCTTAGGAACCTTAGATCTATAGGTCTAAACAATGGATCCAAAAGAGAAGTAAAAACCAACCAAGGAAGAAGCGCTAAATTCCACTCTCAGGAAAATCTGCAATAGGCTCAAGGAGGACATTGTATAAGCAAGCCAGTGTGAAAATAATGTAGAACAGGGCTGGGTTCCCTTATTTTAGGTTGTGTCAGACCTCAAGAAAATTTTCAGAAAAAATAAATGAGTTTAGAGGTTTTAACAGATCTCCCACAATCAACACTAGCTGAAAATCAGCTAAAGGAGAGAGTTGGTAAATAGAGAAACCGTCCTTTAGAAATTGCGCAGTTTCTGCTGGAAGACACTAGAAATCAGCCATTAGACTCATGTTATATTATGGCATCAATAAATCAGATCTATAATCAAGTTCCTTTGTAGAAGCATTGGATTTACTTGAAGCAAGAGCAAGAATCCTTCAAAAATAATAGCAGAAACAATTGGAAAAGTTGCAGAAAGACTTGACAACATTTTATATGAGGAGCTTCAGCTGATATAGGTTAATATTCAGATCTACAACTGATATATGGCTGAAACATCAGATCCATACTAGATCTAGAACTACTCAGCCTTTTAAACAAGATCCCCCTGGGGTTTTATCAAAATAATGCATAAATAAGTGTAGATCTAGCTTTTAATACACTGAAATTTTTATTGCAAATAAATTCAATAATTATATAATCATGGTCCATATGCAAACAAAGATATTTTCAAAGGATATGGTTACTCATCACTTGATGCATGCTTGAAATACTCTCTTCCTCTTCCTTGGCTCCATTCTCCATGTATTCTCCCATTTCCCTCTTCTATTTCTCTCATGGGATTATAATAAAAAAATAGAATTAATTAAAATGGAATAGATTTTATAAATCATAAAAGTATTCCAACTTTTTTCTAAATCATAAAAGAATTCCATCTTTTCTAATTCATAAACGCATTCAAGCTTTTCTAAATCCTAAAAATATTCCAACTTTTTCTAAATCATAAAACAATTCCATATTTTCTAAATCATAAAAGCATTCCAGCTTTTCTAAATCACAAAAGCAATCCATAAAGCCTCCATAAATCTGATTTTTCCTAAATCAGAAAAGCATTCCATAAATCCCTCATGCTTTTATTTTTAAAGGTAGATTTTCTTTTTCCTTATGAGAAAAATATCACTTATCCATACTTTTTCCAAATCTATTACTCATTATTTTTAAAACTCATAAAATATACCAACTTGGAAATATAATTTATTTCCATAGAAGAATTTAAATTATTCTAAATAAACGGTACGTGGGAACTACCGTGAGCTATAGAAAAAATATCCACGGACCCATAGGAAAGGGTTAGGATAAGGGAAGAGTTAGACTTTTAATGGTTTTATTATTATTTTCTCAAATTCCAATACTTGGTTTAGGAACATTAGGGTTTTTGACTTCTAAGGGAGAATACTATAGGTAGTGATGGACCTATATGGATAGTCAAATTTCATGGTGAAAAAATAATGTGTGAAATATTTCCCCCTAAAGTGTGAAGTCTCAGGTTGTTCTGAAGCGTGAAGTGCTTTATCATTCTGAGGATTGGATTGCAGACACATTGGTCGAAAAGCTATAAAAACATTCAATGCAAGCATATATATATATATATATATATATATATCATCGTTGTGGTAGGCATTCCCATACTCAAATCAAAACTAACTAAATGTTTTGGTACATAAATGATTTTAATATTACACCAATAGTAGACACAGTATGGGCACAACCATTCGTCATAAGTAGTATATTGTATCATGAATAATAAAAATCCTCGCATCTTGGATGGTGGAAACTAGATCCAGGGTCTTGATTTCCATTTTTAGAACTAGTAAGATTCTATCCATGCGATTGATTGCGTCGATGTCGAACAAGGTAGAAACCACTTGATTACCATTTCATGATGTGAATTGTTAACAAGTGTGAGAGAAACCACCAATAATGACAATGGCTCTCAAAGTACTCAGAACAATCCACGAAGTGTGAATGAATGATTTGTAGTCGAACACTTCACAGAATCATTTGATTGAAGGTCAATGATGTAACCTGTCGTCGAAGGCAAGAAACGTACCATTGAAGCATGTAGATTCCAAGTTACTGATAGGATTCTAGATCAACTTTCTAGATGATGAGTTGTCATCGATAGAAAGTGAGCCGTCGCAGGGAAGCGCACAAAATGAAACCATTAGATCAAGTTTTTACGAAGGATTTTTAAGGATTGACGTAGGGATGGTCAACACGGATGGAGACAAATGTTTGCAATGAATGGTTTATTTGAAATGTCTCTTGAACACATAACGACACTGGAGATGGCTTGGCAGCATTTGACCTAAAGCTAATACCTAGAAACCTGAAGAATTTCAGTGTGGTTTGATTAAATGTTAGACACAGGATTTTCCCGACCCAGGTACAAGTGTGAAAAAAAGTGTCGTGTTCAAGAGTGGTATACTTCTTTTTAAACAAGGGTTAAACTTGGATTCTTTTTCTCTTTTTTCCCCCAACATTACCGACAGGTACCTATTTATTTTTGACAAGCTTGAGGAGGATAACATTTGATTTTTTGTGTAAGCTCATCCTTTGGATGGGTCCATATTAGTATTAAAATCAAACCCTAAGAAGGAGTGGTTCAGTGCTATTGTAATTGACAGGTCCTTTACTGTTAAATTTTAACGAGTCCAGTATAGGAGAAACTTGACATTTTTTAGTTTTAGGGAGTTAGAAGAAAAACATAAGTAAACTCCGTGGTTGTACTTTTTCATAAATCTATTCTCCTAGGCCCGAAAAAGGATAAAATAATGCAAGAGAGAACTCTATTTACCATGATTAGTCAACGTATACATTTTTCGTAAATAATCCCTTTTAATCCAGAAAAGAAGTAAACTTATACTGAAGGGATGACTGTTCATTTACTTTAACGAGTTCGAATAGTCAATTACTCAACGATATTTTCATATTTAGAGAGTTTGAAAAGGGCTTAAAGGAGAACTCCAGGGTTTCGCTTTTTTGTGATTTTCAAGAGACCAAAAAAGGGAAAAAAAAATACTTAGCATCAAAATAATTCTTTTCACCAAAAAAACTTGTATTCTGCACAAAAAATCAAAATATCAAACATGCTTGTTCCAGAAAAGTAAAAATATTGAAAAATAGCCTTTTAAAGTGAAAAATGAATAAAACACAATATTTAATTCATTCGAAAAGTATAAAAAGGAGTTTAGCAAAATCACTTTTAGCTTTTATTCCCAGAGCAACGAATTGAGAGCTTTTGGCAAAAAAGTTCGCAAGCTAATATTGGGATAACCTATCGTTCATTCCTGGATTCGTTAGAACCAGGTCATCCGCATCATCTTAATATTGATTTATATCTATTTCAATTCTCATTTTTAGCTTTAATTTCATTTTTTGGTAGGAATTTATGTTTAAAAATGTGCTATCGGGGTCTACAGGTTGCATGCGTGCTACTTGCGGACACTGATAAGTTTTGAAAAGAAAAATTATCAGTCTACCGCGGTTTTTGTGTCGATCCCGTGAGGACGTCCACAATGTCTCTGCAAAAAAACTGCGAAGGTTCCATGATCGTTTTAAAATTTAGAAATTCTCTTAAAAATGATTAATTTTTTACACTCTAATGGTTTCTAACTTTCAAATGTGTTTATTTGCAGGCTATTTCACCATGCTAGAGTGGAGAGAACATGAGCATGAGGCTATAGACAATGAAGCCATGAATGATCCCACAACAATTTGTGTGTAGACAATGAAGCCATGAATGATCCCACAACAATGCATGTGTAGACAATGAAGCCGTGAATGATCCCGCAAAAATGCGTGTGTTAAAAAATTATGGTTTATATAAGTTCTAGGTGATCAAGGTATGAAAGCACAGGTAGAGCTGATGACATCATTAGTAAACACATGGGATGTTCAATATTAGTGCTTTATTATTGCTGACCATCAACTCGAAATCAATCTCGAGGATATTTATTTC
Organism: Pinus albicaulis; assembly: GCA_034641835.2. Taxonomy (NCBI): domain Eukaryota; kingdom Viridiplantae; phylum Streptophyta; class Pinopsida; order Pinales; family Pinaceae; genus Pinus; species Pinus albicaulis. The sequence continues at coordinate 393,675,077 of CM076570.1, forward strand.
CTCACTGGGTTGTCCTGAAGAGGAGAAAACATATCCTTATTTGGGGTTAGATAGGGTGGCCTACCCGTTGCTAGCTACAAACAACAATTTTGCAGTGATGAGGCATATCCAAAGGATAATCGAATAGACATAAAAACTATCTTTTGATGAGATCTCAAAGTGATTACATTCATAGTAACCAACTTGTGTGGAAGTGCGGCTCCACATGTAGCCACTAAGTCTCAAATGCAGACTATGGTAGAGTGTTTCAGAGGCACCATATTTAACTGTTGTGAAGGTTTATTGGCCAATGTGAAAGGTAAAATAACCGGAGAAAAGAATGAAAATTTTAAAAACTTTGGTTATGGCACCATTTTGATTTCTTTTGCTTTGGAGAGAATCTCACTTCTCGCCCCTCATCTTATTCCATTAGATCATGGGGAACCTTGGATGGTACGTTGGGTTACATTAATGGCCCTCCATGGTGGCGATGGCAATTTAGTGCTTCGGTTCATTGCAACATACTTTATGTGGCTAACGAGCCAATTATTCACAATCAAAGACTTCCCCTATGCCGGTATAGATTTTAGAGGTGATCCTGAGATGTCCTTGCCTTCAGGGGCATAGTGGGATGAATCAGGTGAGCGAACTATTTTGATGTTAATCTAATTTTTTTTTTAATCATCCAATACTGATAACCATATTTAAATGCAGATGTTGGTCCATGATAACTAGCTACACTCCGCCACTTTGATAGGTAGCAAGCGGAGACTATAATATGACCACAAGATCAGGCACCAGAGATCCTAACTGATATCGAACACAACCTGCAGAGGTTAACCATAGATATTCTAGAGAAAAGGAAATATGACATTCCTCTCTAGCTTCAGAGACATGTTATAGGCGTTCCAGGACGTTTTAGGAGATTCCTACACAAGGTGGCACATTCCATAGTCTATTACCATGATCATCATCCTGGATAGTGGGTGACCATTCTGGATTGACAAGTTTTGTTTTTTGTATCAGTATCTATTATATCATAAGGTGTTTGAACCTATGATCATAGATGATGTAATATTTTTGAAAAAAAAACTATCTATGATATTAATACTTTCTTTGAGTATATTTTTCAACATGTATCGAATGTTTTTTTAGTTTACTATTTTAATGTTGCAAATGTCTATTTAGAACACGATTAGCTAATGCATTGACCAATATTTTTTAATTTCTTGAAATGTGTTAGTATTCGATGTCATCAAACTGTCATTCCAAGAGAGGAACCTTCAAAATTAATCTCAATAACAATAGATTTTTAATTGGTTATACTCTGTTTAAATGCAATATAATGAGTTTTGAATCCAACCTAATGATAAAACGTTGAATTCCAAATGAAATGGCATAAGATAATAACTCAATGACTACACTATATTTTGCAATATTGTTCGTTGTTTGACCAAGGCTTACCCCGTGCATAAAAACTAACTCATCAGTGGGTGAATAGATAACCCAAGTTACGTTAGAGATATTCTGTGTACTATGACAAGTACATTCAGCAAAACCAATGTACGTTTGAAGGGATGTCAGCGTCTACAATATCAAGAGTAATCAAGATAAGCAGTCATAGTAGTAACAACAAACTTAATCTAGGGACACTTAACTAATCTAAGGTAGAATTATCTAAAAAATAACTAATATACAAGTGAGATATTCATACAAGAGTCAAGCATAATATCTCTTAAGATAAAGACAATTTCTGGGCTTATCTAAAGAGACCCCATCATAATTAGTCAATTCATAGGCCCCTTTGGCAAGCACTCAATTGAAAATGTAGGGACTATGCTACATCGGTTAAAATTTCCCAACACGTAGTGTATCGTTAGCTTGATCATATAGTAAGACTAGGTCACCTTCTGAAAAAACATGATGGGTAACACTTCAACCATACCGAGCTTTCACACATTTCTTATGAGCTTCGGTGGCTAATGCAATAGTGCGTCGAGTCTCATGTAATTGTGCTAAGTAAAAAAAGCATTTTTCCTCTTTAGAGGTAACTTGTAGTAACTCTATGGTTAAGTGGAGTGATGATATTTATAATTCAATGGGTAACACAACTTCTAAACCATAAACCAGTTGAAAAGGACTGAACCTTGTAGCAGTTTTTGTTGAGGTTCGGTATGGCCATAGTGCCAAAAAAAAGTATGGTATTCCAATTCGATTTGTGAGTTTTGATAATCCGTTTAATCATGGTGGTTAAAAATTTATTAATGGCTTCAACCTGACCATTAGCCTGGAGGTAACATGGAGTAGAGTTATCATGGCGCAGGCTAATTTGATCGAAAATTTTGGTCATAATGACTCCCATTGTTTGTGATAATAGCTCAGGGTACATTGAAAGGAGCAACCACATGATTGAATACGAACATAGCTACAGTTTTTCCATCTACAACGAATGTATACATTGCCTCGACCCATTTGGTAAAGTAATCTACAACGAGAATAATATACCAATGACCCAATGGCGGAGTGAGGGTTAGATGTAATGAAATCAATGCCCCATTTCAAAAAATGACGTACAACAATAATTCAGTGAAGAGGATTTGGAGGCGCACACATCTTTCAATAAAAAAAATGACAGTTATGGCATTTTCAGACAGTAATAATACAATATTTGAACAATGATGGCCAAAAATAGCCAGCGCGAAATATCTTTTGGACTGTGGCAGACCCAGAAATATGACCACCACACTCTCTAGAGTGGCAGTCATTAAAAATCCTTTCATCCTCTTCATGAGTTATACGACGTCAAAAAATAGAATCTGCACCATGACGATAAAGTGTGTCCCCTAAAATATTGTATTGTTGGGATTGATACCAGATTCTCTGTTGATTTGAACATGAAAGCTCTGGACGAAAGGTTTGGGCTTGAAGATATATCGTGATATCTCCATACCATGGATCTAACGTACTAATAAGAAACAGAGATTCATCTGCGATGGGATTCTCTACCACGGTTTCCGTCTCAGTATTGGGAAAGTCACACATGAGTTCTGTAAAAACCAATGATTTTTTTGATTTAGATTTCACGAATTCCTAATAAAAATATTGTAGGATGACAATCAATTTAGAGTATTATCCAAAAAATAATTGTATTGTCAAAATATACATCAATGAGTTTCAATTAGATATCACAGTTGAGTAGGCATTCCTATACTCAAATCAAAACTAACTAAATGTGCTGGTACATAAATGATTTTAATATTACGTCAATAGTAGACAAAGCACGGGCACAACTATTTTTGATAAGTATATCATACATGAATAGTGAAACTCCTTGCAGCCTGGATGGTGGAAACTAGATCCAGGGTCTTGATTTCCACTTCCCGAACTAGTAATATTCTATCCATGTGATTGATTACGTCGAAGTCGAACATGGTAGAAACCACTTGATTGCCAGTAAATGATGCGAACTATTAACAAGTGTGAGAGAAACCACCAATAATTACAATGGCCCTCAAAGTACTTAGTACAATCCATGAAGTGTGAATGAATGATTTGTAGTTGAACACTTCACGGAATCATTCGATCGAAAGTCAATGATGTAACCTATCATCGAAGGCAATAAACCTACCATTAAAACATGCAGATGCCAAGGCACTGATAAGATTATAGATCAAATTTCTACATGATGAGTTGTCATCAATAAAAAGTGACCCGTCATAGGGAAGCCCACAAAAATAAACCATTCGATCAAGTTTTGAAGAAGTATTTTCAAGGACTAACTTAGGGATGGTCAACACGATGGGAGACAAATGTTTGCAATGAATGGTTTATTTGAACTGTCTCTTGAGCACATAATGACATTAGAGATGGCTTGGTATCATTTTACCTAAAGCTAATACCTAGAAACCAGCTGAAGACTTTTAGTGTGGTTTGATTAACTATTAGACAAAGGATTTTCCTCACCCAAGTACGAGTGTGATAAAAAGTGTCATGTTCAAGAGTGGTATACTGCTTTAAACAAGAGTGACAACTGGATTATTTTTCCTCTTTTTCCCCCATCATTAGTGGACAATACCTCTTTATTTTTAACAAGCTTTAGGAGGATAAAATTTTCTTGTTTGTGTAAGCTAATCCTTCGCATGGGTCCATATTAGTATTAAAATCAAACCCTGAGAAGGAGTGGTTCGATCCTATTGTAATTGACAGGTACTTTACTGTTAAATTTTATCGAGTCCAGTATAGGAAAAACTCAACATTTTTCAGTTTTAGGGAGTTAGAAGAAAAACATAAGTAAACTATATGGTTTTAATTTTTCATAAATTTAGTCTCTCGGGCCCGAAAAAGGATAAAATAATGTAAGAGAGAACTCTATTTACCATGATTATTCAGCATATACCTTTTTTGTAAATAGTCCATTTTAGTCTGGAAAAGGGGTAAACTTATACTGAAGGGACGATTGTTTATTTCCTTTAAAGAGTTCGAATAGTCAAGTACTCATTGATATTTTCATGTTTAGGGAGTCTGAAAAGGGCTTAAAAGAGAACTCTAGGGTTTCACTTTTTCGTAATTTTCAAGAGCCCGAAAAAGTGATAAAAGTATACTCAACATCAAATAATTATTCTCACCAAAAAAACTTGTATTCTGCACAAAAACTCAAAATATTAAACATACCTATTCAAAAAAAGTAAAAATATTGAAAAATAGCCTTTTAAAGTGAAAAATGAATAAAATATAATATTTTTTTCATTCAAAAACTATAAAAAGGAGTTTAACAAAATAATTTTTTAGCTTTTATCCTCAGAGCAGTGAATTGAGAGCTTTTGGAAAAAACGTTTGCGAGCTAATATCGGGATAACTGAGCATTAATTCTGTGATTCATCAAAATTAGGTCATCCACATCATCTTAATCTTCATTTATATCTATTTAAATTCTCTTTTTTAGCTATAATTTCATTTTTTGGGAGGAATTTATGTTCAAAAATGTGTTCTCGGGGTTCACAGGTTATACGCGTGCTACCCGCGGACCCCGATAATTTTTGAAAAGGAAAATTATCATGCTACCATGGTTTTTGTGTGGAGCCCCTCAGGACATCCGCACTATCTCCACAAAAAAACTGCAGAGGTGACATGACCATTTTAAAATTTAGAAATTCTCTTAAAAATGATTAAAGTTTTACACTCTAATGGTTTCTAACTTTCAAATGTGTTTATTTTCTAGATATTTCACCATGCTAGAGTGGAGAGAACGTGACCATGATGCTATAGAAAATGAATCCATGAATGATCCTGCAAAAATGTGTGTGTTAAAAAATTATGGTTTATATAAGTTCTGGGCGATCCAAGGTATGAAAGCACAGGTAGAGCTGATGACATCGTTAGTAAACACATGGGATGTTCAATATCATTTCTTTATCATTGGGACCATCGACTCAAAATTGAGCTCGAGGATATCTATTTCCTCACTGAGTTGTCCCGAAGAGGAGAAAACATATCCTTGTCTAGGGCTAGACAGTGTGGCCTACCCATTGCTAACTAAAAATTTATTTTTTTTAGTGATGAGGTAGATCCAAAGGATAATCACATAGACATAAAAACTATCTTTCAATAATATCTCAAAGTGATTACATTCATGGTAACCAATTTGTGTGGAAGTGCGGCTCCAGATGTAGCCATTGAGTCTCAAATGCAGACTACGGTAGAGTGTTTCAGAGGCAGTATATTCAACTGGTGCGAAGGGTTGGCCAACATGAAAGGTAAAATAACCAGAGCAAAGAATGAAAATTTGAAAAACTTTGGTTATAGCGCCATTTTGATTTATTTTTCTTTAGAGAGAATCCCGCTTCTCGCCCCTCAGCTTATTCTAGGAGATCATGGGGAACCTCAGCTGGTACGTTGGGTTGCATTAATGGCCCGCCATGGTGGTGATGGCAGTTCACTATTTCAGTTCACTCTGATGTACCTTATGTGGCTAACGAGCCAAGTCTTCACAATCGAATATTTCCCCTATGCTGGTATAGATTTCAAAGGTGACCTGAGATGTCCTTGCCTCCAGTGGCACAGTGGGATGAATCAGGTAAGTGAACTATTTTGATGTTAATCTAATTTTTATTTTTTTTTAATCATCCAATACTGATAACAATATTTAAATGCAGATGTTGGTCCATGACGACTAGCTACACTCTGCCACTTTGATACGTGGTAAGCGGAGCCTATAACACCACCACAAGATCAGGCACCAAAGATCCTAATTGATATGGAACACAACCTCCAAAGGTTAACCATAGATATTCTCAAGAAAAGGACATATGACATTCCTCTCTGGCTTCAGAGACATGTTACATGCATTCCAGGATAGTTTAGGAGATTCCTAAACAAGGTGGCGCATGCCATAGTTTATTACCATGATGATCATCTCGGATAGTGGATGACCATTGTGGATTGACATGTTTTTTTTTTGTTGTATCGGTATCTATTAGATCATAAGGTGTTTGAACCTATGATCATAGACGATGTAATATTTTTGAAAACAAACCTATCTATGATATTACTACTTTCTTTGAGTATATTGTTCAACATGTATAGAATGTTGTTTTGGTTTAATATTTCAATGTTGAAAATGTCTATTTAGAACACGATTAGCTAATGCATCGGCCAATGTGTTTAAATTTCTTGAAATGTGTTGATATTCGATGTAATCAAACTGTCGTTCCAAGACACAAACCTTCAAAATTAAGCTCAATAACACTGAATTTTTAATTGTGTATACTCTGTTTAAATGTAATACCATGAGTTTTGAATCCAATCTAATGATCAAACGTCGAATTCCAAATGAAATGGCATCAGATAATAACTCAATCAATGCGCTATATTCTGCAATATTGTTTGTTGTTTGACAAAGGCTTACCCCATGCATAGAAACTAACTCATCAGTGGGTGAATCGATAACCCAATCTCTGGAAGAGATATTCCATGTACTATGATAGGTACCATCAACAAAACCAATATACGTTTGAAGGGATGTCAACATCTACAATATCAAGAGTAATTAAGATAAGCAGTGATAGTAGTAACACCAAACTTTATCTAGGCACACTTATCTAATATAAGGAACACTTATCTAAAAAATAACTAATATACAAGTGAGATATTCACATGAGAGTCAAGCATAATATCTCTTAAGATAAAGACCATTTCTGAGCTTATCTAAAGAGACCCCATCCTAATTAGTCAATTCATAGGCCCCTTTGGGAAGCACTCTATTGAAAATGTATGGACCATGCCACATTGGTTCAAATTTCCCAACACCAACTTATCGTTAGCTTGATCATATAGTAAGACAAGGTCACCTTCTGAAAAAACATGAGGGGTAATACTTCGACCATACTGAGCTTTCAAAAATTTCTTATGAGCTTTGATGGCTAATGCAGTAGTGCATCGAGTCTCATATAATTGTGCTAAGTACAAAAAACATTTTTCCTCTTCAGAGGTAGCTGGTAGTAACTCTGTGTCTAATTGGATTGACATAATTTCACATCCAATGGGTAACACAGCTTCTAAACCGTAAACTAGTTGAAAAGGAGTGAACATTATAGAAGTTTTTGCCGATTTTTGGTATGCCCTTAGTGCCGAAAAAATCATTGTATGCCAATTTGATTTGTGAGTTCCGATAATCCATTTAATCATGGTGGTTAAAACATTATTAACGGCTTCAAACTAACCATTAGCCTACCAGTAATATGGAGTAGAGTTATCATGGTGTAGGTCAAGTTGATCAGAAAGTTCGGTCATCATTATATTTCAAAAATGACTCCCATGGTCTATGATAATAGCTTGGGGTACACCAAAATGAGAAATCACATGATTGAATATGAACATAGCTATATTTTTTCCATCTGTAGCAAATATAGGCATTGCCTCGGCCCATTTGGTAAAGTAATCTACAACGAGAATAATATACCCATGCCCCCCTGGCCCAGTGAGGGTTACATGTAATGAAATCAATGCTCAATTTCGCAAAAGGACCGACATAAATAATTGGGTGAAGAGGATTTGGAGGCGAATGCATATCTCAGACCGTCATAATACAATATTTGAATAATGATGGCCAAAAATAGCTAGCACGTAATATGTTTTGGGTTGTGGCAAACCCAAACAGATGATCACCACACTCTCTAGAGTGGAAGTCATTCAAAACCCTTTCAGCCTCCTTGTCAGTTATACAACGTTGAAAAATAAAATCCGCAGCACGACGATAAAGTGTGTCCCAATAATATTGTATTGCTAGGATTGATCCCACACTCTCCGTCGATTTGAACGTGAAAGCTCTAAATGAAAATTTTGGGTTTGAAGATATATGATGATATCTCCATACCATGGATCTAACGCACTGATAAGAAACAAAGACTCATTTGAGATAGTATTATCTACCACGATTTGCGTCTTAGTATTGGGAAAGTCACACATGAGTTCTACAAACACCAATGATTTCTTTGATTTATATTTCTTGAATTCCAAATCAAAATCTTGTAGGATGACAATCCTTTTAGATTATTTTCCACTGAGTAATTTTTTTTTCAAAATATGCATCATCAAGTTTCAATTGGATATCACAGTTGAGTAGGCATTCCCATACTGAGATAAAAAATAACTAAATGTTATGGTACATAAATGATTTTAATATTTCATCAATAGTAGACACAGCATGGGCACGACCATTTTTCATAAGTAGTATACTATATCATGAATAATAAAACTCCTCGCAGCCTGGATGGTGGAAACTAGATCCAGGGTCTTGATTTCCACTTCCTGAACTAGTAAGATTCTATCCATGCCATTGATTGCGTCGAAGTCGAACATGGTAGAAACCACTTACGAGTCAATGATGTGAATTGTTAACAAGTGTGAGAGAAGCCACCAATAATGACAATGGCTCTCAAAGTACTCAGTATAATCCACGAAGTGTGAATGAATGATTTTTAATCGAACACTTCATGGAATCATCAATGATGTAACTTGTCGTCGAAAGCAGGAAAACTACGATTAAAGCATGTAGATGCCAAGGTATTGATAGGATTCTAGATCAACTTTCTAGATGATGAGTTGTCATCGATAGAAAGTGACCTGTCGCAGAGAAGCCCACAAAACAAAACCATTAGATCAAGTTTCGAAGAAGTATTTTCGAGGACTGACTCAGAGATGGTCAACACGAATGGAGATAAATGTTTGCAATGAATGGTTTATTTGAACTGTCTCTTGAACACATAACAACACTGGATATGTCTTGGTAGCATTTTACTTAAAGATAATACCTAGAAACTGGCTAAATAATTTTAGTATGGTTTTATTAACTGTTAGACAAAGGATTTTCCTGACCCAGGTACAAGTGTGACAAAAAGTGTCATGTTCAAGAGCGCTATACTGCTTTTTAAAGAAGGGTGACAACTGGATTCTTTTTCTCTCTTCTCTCCCCACCATTACTGGCAAGTACCTCTTTATTTTTTACAAGCTTGAGGAGGATAAATTTTTCTTGTTTTTTTAAGCTCATCCTTCGGATGGGTCCATATTAGTATTAAAATCAAACACAAAGAAGGAGTGGTTCAGTCCTGTTGTAATTGACAGGTCCTTTACTGTTAAATTTTGACGAGTCCATTTTAGGAGAAACTCGGTGTTCTTCAATTTTAGGGAGTTAGAAGAAAAACATAAGTAAACTCTGTGGTTGTACTTTTTTGTAAATTTATTCTCTCAAGCATGAAAAAGGATAAAATAATGCAAGAGAGAACTCCATTTACCATGATTAGTCAACGTGTACCCTTTTTGTAAATAGTCCATTTCAGTTCGGAAAAGGGGTAAACTTATACTGAAGGGATGAATGTTCATTTCCTTTAACGAGTTCGAATAGTCAAGTACTCAGTAATATTTTCATGTTTAGAGAGTCTAAAAAGGGCTTAAAAGAGAACTCGAGGGTTTCACTTTTTTGTAATTTTCAAGAGCCCGAAAAAGTGATAAAAGTATACTCAGCATCAAAATAATTCTTTTCACCAAAAAAACTTGTATTTTGCACAAAAAATAAAAATATTAAACATACCTATTCAAAAAAAGTAAAAATATTAAAAAATATCCTTTTAAAGTGTAAAGTGAATAAAATATAATATTTATTCATTCCGTGATTCGTCAGAACTAGGTCATCCACATCATCTTACTCTTCATTTCTGTCTAATTCAATTCTCTTTTTTAGCTTTAATTTCATTTTTTGGGAGGAATTTGTGTTGAAAAATGTGCTCTCGGGGTCTGCAGGTTATACGCGTGCTACCTACGGACCTCAATAATTTTTGAAAAGGAAAATGATAAGGCTAACGCAGTTTTTGTGTGGAGCCCGTGAGGATGTCTGCACTCTCTCTGCAAAAAAACTGCGAAGGCATCGTGACCGTTTTAAAATTTCGAAATTCTCTTAAAAATGATTAAAGTTTTACACTCTAATGGTTTATAAATTTCAAATGTGTTTATTTGTAGGCTATTTCACCATGCTAGAGTGGAGAGAACATGAGCATGAGGCTATAGACAATGAAGCCGTGAATGATCCCGCAACAATGCGTGTGTAGACAATGAAGCCATGAATGATCCTGTTAGGTCCCTATATTACTAGTATAGTCCCTTATTTTTCTTAGTGTAACCCCCTTATTGGTATGATTTTACCCCTATAACCCCCATATTGTTATTATTGTTCCCTTAAATTATTATTGTTAGGTCGTCTAGGATTACATTGTGGCCCCACTAGGATTACATTATGACCCCATGGACTACTTTATATATAAAGGAGGTTTTGTAATTTGTATCATCCAAGAATTGTTCGTTCTGTAATGTATTGGAGGTTTCCCCATTGAAGTGGCTTATTTCTAAGGCATTGATATCTCTTTTATTCTATTTTCGGAGTTGGTTTCACAACATCTGGTATAAGACCTTTTGATTGTAGGGTTTCGCTGCTCCAAATAGGTCATCATGGAATTTTCGCTATAACAGTTTTTCTATGAAGGTTCAGAAGCTGAAATTTTTAGAGTGAGAAGCTAAAATATGGAGGAACATCATCGCAAAATTTCAGAGCCTGGTACCAAAAATTTTCGGAGATATGATCTGTGGAAGTTAGGGCTTTTTGCAGGCTTCTGAATTTCACTTAAAAATGTCATCGCAGAATTTTTGCTATAAATTTTTTTCTACGAAGGTTCAGAAGCTAAAATATTTAGATCACGAAGCTAAAATATTGAGGAACATAGTCATAAAATTTCAGAGCTTGGTTCGCAATATTTTCGGAGATATGATCTTTGGAAGTTAGGTCTTCTTTAGGATTCTGAATTTCATCTCAAAGAGGTTCTCATGGGAAAATCTTCATAACTCTCTCTCTGTCGATCGGATTGGAATTCTATAAAAGGTGAATGGAATTAAATGGACTGTAGTTTATTTTCTATAAATTTCAGAGCCAAAGGAGCAAACAGTGACACGTGGCAAGTCGTGCAAGTTTGCTCTACTGAACTATTCCATAATTAGGTCATTGTGGGAGATTGGACATAAATTTGTATTGAAGAATCCAAATCAAGTCAAATCTGTGGAATTTTAAAGAAGCTTCAAAGGACTACTACAAGGCCAAATTTTAGATATTGAATATCTGCAAGTATAGATATAATTCAATTTCAATATTGAGATCCTAAAAATAAAGTAAAAGGTGTGTATTTTTTTTTTCCGAATTGCATAAGTCTTGTTTGAAGAATGAAGTTGAATTAATTCCAACTGCATATTGTAGAATAGATATCAATATTTTATTATAAAATTTCCCCTAAAAATAGTTCAACACCCATTAAGCCTTTAGAAGGCTGTACTATGACTCATGAAGACGAATAATGGCAACATGACATATAAAAATTACAAGAGTAAGTGCAACAAATTTCGCTCTCACAAAGAGAAACAAAAAATGACATGGAAGTTTTGAAGGAAGGCGTGGAAACTACGATGGATGGTTTGAAGAAAGGCATGGAATCTAATATGGATGGTTTGAAGAATGGCATGGAAGCTAAGATGGATGGCATGGAAGGTGGCAAGGAATCTAAGATGGATGACATGGAAGCTAAGATGGAAAACATGAAGAATGATCTAAAAGAAGACATGGAAGGTTTGAAAAAGTTGATACAAGAAATGTTTCCTATGGTGAAAGGATAGTAGAGGAAACTCATGATGAGAACAAAATAATTTTTAATCATGATTTCATAAACTCTAATGTTGGAGGTAAGAACCACCATATTCCAAAAATGGATATGAGGAAGTTTGATGGAAAGGATCATGTAACATGGATGCTATAGATGGAGCAATATTTTGATCTCAATAATGTGAAAAACACACAAAAGGTACGCATTGCAACTTTACATTTAGAACAAAATACATTTGTATGGTATCGATGGCTTTGCTCCCGTAAAAAAATTGTCACTTGGTGAATTTTTACGGAGGAAATGATAGCACATTATGAGGATACAAAGAGAAACACTTTCTTTAGCCAATTGATAAATCTCAAACAAAAGTTTTCAATGGGGGAGCACATTGAGGACTTCCAAAAATTGAATATAAGGGTAACTAATATTTTAGAGGAACATAGGATTGTTCTCTTCATAGGTACTTTAAAGGATAACATCCAACATGAAGCTCACGTTTTGGAACCTGATTCATTGGAGAAGGCATTCAGGTTGGCCATAAAAATTGAATGTAAAATTATGGCGGTAAGGAAGCCTACCACTCACTTTTATAAAGACGGAAGTGTTGCTACTCCTAGATTTTCACAACCTACAAGGTTGAAACCACAAAAATTGGAAGAAAAAAGAGAAAAAGGGCTTTGTTAAAGTTGTGATAGAAAATACACTAAAGGTCATAAGTGTGCTGAGAAGAAATTATTTTACATAGATTTTGAAGAGGAAGAAGAAAATGAACAAGAATCTTCAAAAGAAGAGGATATACACCAGGAACCAGCCCTAGAAGAGGAAGAAATGAGTCTGACCATATCGTGTAATGCATTGGCAGGAATTACCACTCCTCAAACTCTCAATATATAAGGACATATCAAGAAGAAAAAGGTAATACTGTTGATTGATTCAGGCAGTACCCATAATTTTATTCATTGTAAGGTAACCAAGGAATTGAATTGTTTCCTATATCTAGCACCAGAATGTCAAGTGATGGTTGCAAATGGACGAACTATAAATTGCTCTGGAAAATGCCATAATATCAAGCTAACAATGGGGGAATATGTATTGAATAGTCCAATGCTTTCCATTCCTATGAGAGGTGCTGATGTTGTACTAGGAGTACAATGGTTACAATCTTTGGGGAATGTAGATTTTAATTTTCAAGAAATTTTCTTGAAATTTTTTTCAGAAGGAAAGGAAGTTGAATTACGAGGTATTGCAGGGAAGCCGAGAAAGATAATAAGCTTTAATGTCATGAAAAAGCTTCTAAAGAAAGAACAACGAGGCGTAATTGCACAACTATGCTCACTAGAAGTTCCAACATCAAAATCATATATTTCTCCGTATCTCCAAAAGGTATTGAAAATCATTCCAAGGTGTTTGAAACTCCCAAAGGACTCCCACCTATTCGTTATCATGATCATGCTATTCATTTGATTCCAGGAACTATTCCTCCAAACATCATGCCTTATAGATATCCTTATGTCCAAAAGAGAGAAATTGAATGTATGATTATAGAAATGTTAGAGGCTAGTATAATTCAACCTAGTCAAAGTTCTTTCTCTGCTCCAGTATTATTGGTGCACAAGAAGGATGGATCATAGTGCATGTGTCTGAATTATAGGGAGCTCAATAAGCTAACCATTAAAGATAAATTTCCCATTCTTGTGATTGATGAATTATTGGATGAATTACATGGAGCAATTTATTTTACCAAGTTGGATCTTCGTTCAAGATATCATAAAATTAGAATGAAGACTGAAGATATTCCAAAAACAACATTTCGAACTCATGAGGGTCATTATGAATTTTTGTTCATGCCTTTTGGCTTGACCAATGCACCTTATACATTTCAAGGGTTGATGAATTCAATTTTCAAACCCTTCCTTAGAAAATTTATGCTAGTATTCTTTGATGATATACTAATGTACAATAGGTCTTGGAAGGATCATGTTCAACATGTTTTCAAGGTGTTCAAACTATTGCAGGAGAAACAATTATATGCAAAAACATCCAAATGTTTCTTTCGATTACAAGAGCTAGAATATCTAGGTCATATTGTATCTCACGAAGGTGTTAAGGTAGACCCTAAAAAAATTAAATCCATCAAGGAATGGAAAGTCCCCACAACCATAATGAAGTTGCGAGGATTTCTCGGGTTAACAGGGTATCATCACAAGTTTGTTAAGAGTTATGGGAGAATAGCAGCACCTCTAACAACATTATTGAAGAAATATACATTTTCATGGCCTCCTGAAGAAACTAAGGCCTTTGAACATCTTAAAGAGGCAATGTGCCTAGCACTGGACTTAGCTACACCAGACTTCACAAAAACCTTTACTGTGGAATGTGATGCCTTAGGAAATGGAATTGGTGTTGTTTTAGTGCAAGAAGGAGGACCCAATGCTTTTGAAAGCCGTCCAATAAAAGGAAAGTATTTACAGAAACCTATTTATGACAAGGAAATGTTAGCAATACTACATGCACTAAATAAATGGCGAACTTACCTAATGGGAACACACTTCAAGGTAAAAACCGATCATGATAGTCTTAAACACGTTTTGGAAAAAATACTATCTTTAGAATATCAGCAAAAATGGGTCACAAAGATGTTGGGTTATGACTTTGAAATAATCTACAAAAAAAGAGAAGCTAAATGTTGTTGCGTATGCCCTCAAGAAATAATGAAGAGGTGGAAGCATTGCTTTGTGCCACATTTCTATTATCCAACTAGATTGGATAACCAAAGCAAGAGATGATCGGAAGAAGGACGAAGAAGTGTGGACACTCATTCAAAAAGTTGCAAGAAGATCCTAGTACATCTGATACATTTAGTTGGAAAAATTATTCCTTATGGTACAAAGATCACTTATATCTTTGTAAGAATTCCCAACTAAAACAAAATATTCTTTTGGAATTGCACACTTCTCCTTTAGGAGGACACTCAAGATTTTTAAAAACTTACCACAGGGTGAAGAAATATTTTTTTTTGATGGCCTTAAATCTGATATTCAAAAGTTTGTGGCGGAATGTTTGGTTTGCAAGCATAATAAAGTTAAAACAATTACCCCAGGTCTTCTACAACCTTTATCCATTCCAAGTCAACGTTGGGAGGAGATTTCAATGGATTTTATCATAGGTTTACCTAATTCTGAAGGAAAGAGTGTCATCATGGTGGTAGTTGATAGACTTACCAAGTATGCACACTTGTGTGCATTATCTCATCCATTTAAAGCAAGTACAATTGATACTACATTTATGGACACAATTCAAAAGCTACATGGAAGCCTAAGTGTTATTGTGAGCGAAAGAGATCCCATTTTTACTGGAAATTTTTGGACAAAGTTATTTTCAAACTAGGATAGTAAATAAATGTTTGGAAGGATATCTTCGCTATTTTGTATCTGATAAACAACCAGAACGGGTCAAGTGGTTACCTCTCGTTGAATGATGGTATAACACTTCCTTCCATATTGCAGCAAAAATGACCCCATTTATGGCACTTTATGGATATCATACACCATCCATCACATCATCTTTAAGAGGAACTTTTAAGGTTCAAGCAGTGGAAGATCACAGCGCGCATCAACAACAAGTTATCCAACTCTTAAAGGATAACCTGAATTTGGTACAAAATCGAATGAAACAAAAGGGATATCAACATCGCAGCGAGAGAATTTTTGATGTAGGATACTGGGTATTTTTACAGCTACAACCATACAAACAAATGTCCCTCAATCAAGCTAAGAAGGATAGTAAATTAATGCCAAAGTACTATGGTCCTTACAAGGTGTTGCAAAAGATTGGTACTATGGCATACAAATTGGAGCTTCCTACTTCTTCACGAGTGCATCTAGTTTTCCATGTTTCATGGTTAAAGAAGGTTATAGGTGAAAATCTTCTAGTCCAAACAATATTGCCAGAACTTGATGAGGAAGGAAAAATCATATTGGAACATGAGCAGTCACAGAAACAAGAACTCGACAGCTACGAAATCAATCAATTTCAGAGTATCTCATCAAGTGGAAGAACTTAACCATTGAAGATTCTACATGGAAGGATGAGAATTTTATATAGAAGCACCGAGAGATACTCAAGCATTGAGGACAACACTTTTTTGAAGGAGAGGGCCATGTTAGGTCCCTATATTACTAGTATAGTCCCTTATTGTTGTTAGTGTAACCCCCTTATTGTTATTATTGTACCCTTGTAACCCCTATATTTCTATTATTGTGCCCTTAAATTATTATTGTTAGGTCGGCTAGGATTACATTGTGGCCCCACTAGGATTACATCGTGAGCCCATGGACGCCTCTATATAGAAAGGAGGTTTTTTAGTTTGTATCATCTAAGAATTTTTCATTCATGTAATGTATTTCAGGTTTCCCCCTCAAAGTGGCTTATTTCGAAGGCGCTGATATCTCTTTTCTTCTATTTTTGGAGCTGGTTTCACAAAAAATCTCGTAGCAATGCATGTGTTAAAAAATTATGGTTTATATAAGTTCTAGGCGATACAAGCTATGAAAGCACAAGTAGAGCTGATGACATAATTAGTAAACACATGGGATGTTCAAGATCAGTGCTTTATCATTGGTGACCATTGGCTCGAAATCGAGCTCGAGGATATCTATTTCCTCACTGGTTATCCCGAAGAGGAGAAAACATATCCTTGTTTGGGGATAGACAGGGTGGCCTACCCGTTGCTATCTACAAACAACAATTTTGCAGTGATGAGGCAGATCCAAAGGATAATTGCATAGGCATAAAAGATATCTTTCGATTAGATCTCAAAGTGATTACATTCACGGTAACAAAGTTGTGTGGAAGTGCGGCTTCACATGTAGCCACTAAGTTCTAAATGCAGACCACGGTCGAGTGTTTTAGAGGCACCATATTAAATTGGTGCAAAGGGTTATTGGCCACATGAAAGGTAAACTAACCAGACCAAAGAATGAAAATTTGAAAAAATTTGGTTATGGTGCCATTTTGATTTCTTTTTCTTTGGAGAGAATCCCTCTTCTCGCCCCTCAACTTATTCCAGTAGATCGTGAGGAACCTTGGGAACCTCAGATGGTACGTTGGGTTGAATTAATGGCCCACAATGGTGGCGATGGCAGTTCAGTCATTCAGTTCAGTCCGACATACTTTATGTGGCTAATGAGAAAATTCTTCTCAATCGAGGACTTCCCCTATGCAGGTATAGATTTTAGAGGTGATCCTGAGATGTCCTTGCCTCCAAGGGCACATTGGGATGAATCAGGTAAGAAAACTGTTTTGATGTTAATCTTATTTTTATTTAATTTTTAATCATCCAATACTGATAAAAATATTTAAATGCAGATTTTTATCCATGATGACTAGCTGCACTCTGTTGCATTGATAGGTGGTAAGCAGAGGCTATAACAACACCACAAGATTAGGAACCAGAGATCCCAACTGATACGGAACACAACCTGTAGATATTAACCATAGATATTCCCGAGACAAGGAAATATGACATTCCTCTTTGACTTCAAAGACATGTTATAGGTGTTCCATGATAGTTTAGGAGATTCCTATGCAAGGTGGTGTGTTCCATATTCTATTACTATAATCATCATCCTGGATAGTGGATGACCATTGTGGATTGACATGTTTTTTTTTTTGTCTCAGTATCTATTAGATCATAAGGTGTTTGAACCTATGATCATAGATGATGTAATATTTTTGAAAACAAACCTATCTATGATATTACTACTTTCTTTGAGTATATTTTTCAACATGTATCGAATGTTGTTTTGGTTTACTATTTTAATATTGCAAATTTCTATTTAGAACATGATTAGCTGATGCATTAGCCAATGTGTTTAAATTTCTTGAAATGTGTTGATATTCTATGTAATCAAACTATCGTTCCAATAGATGAACCTTCAAAATTAATCTCAATAACACTAGGTTTTGAATTGCGTATACTCTGTTTAAATGTAATACAATGAGTTTTAAATCCAACCTGATGATCAAACATCGAATTCCAAATGAAATGGCATCAGATAATAACTCAATGACTGCAGTATATTCTTTAAAATTGTTGATTGTTTGACCAAGTCTTACCCTATGCATAGAAACTAACTCATTAGAGGGTGAATAGATAACCCAAGTTGTGGAAAAGATATTCTGTGTACTACGACAGGTACCATTATTAAAACCAATGTACATCTGAAGGGATGTCAACATTTGCAATATCAAGAGTAATCAAGATAAGCAGTGATAGTAGTAACAACAAACTTAATCTAGGCATACTTATCTAATCTAAGGCACAATTATCTAAAAAATAATCAATATACAAGTGAGATATTCACACGAGAGTCAAGAATAATATCTCTTAAGATAAAGACCATTTCTGGGCTTATCTAAAGAGACCCCATCATAATTAGTAAATTCATAGGCCCCTTTGGCAAGCACTCACTTGAAAATGTAGGGACCATGCCACATCAGTTCAAATTTCTCAACATCTAGCTTATCGTTAACTTGATCATATAGTAAGACTAAGTCGCTTTCTGAAAAAACATGAGGGGTAACACTTTGATCATACTGAGGTTTTACATGTTTCCTATGAGCTTAGGTGGCTAATGCATTAGTGCTCCGAGTCTCATATAATTGTGCTAAGTACAAAAAGTTTTTTTCCTCTTGAGAGGTAGATGGTAGTAACTCTATGGCTAATTGGAGTGACGGTACTTCGATTTCAATGGGTAACATAACTTCTAAACTATAAAACAGCTGAAAAGGAGTGAACATTGTAGCAGTTTTTCTAAGGTTCAGTATGCCCATAGTGCCAAACAAAAGCATGATATTCCAATTCGATTCGTGAGTTCCGATAGTCCATTTAATCATGGTGGTTAAAAATTTATTGACAGCTTGAACCTGACCAATAGCCTGCGGGTAATATGGAGTATATTATCATGGCGCAGATCAAGTTGATCGAAAATTTTGGTCATCATTATATTTTAAAAATGACTCCCATGTTCTGTGATAATAGCTTGGGGTACACCAAAATGTGCAATCACATAATTGAATACGAAAGTAGCTGTAGTTTTTCCATCTGCAGCGAATGTAGGAATTTCATCGGCCCATTTGGTAAAGTATTATACAACGAGAATAATATACCCATGGCCCGCTAGCCGAGTGAGGGTTACATGTAATGAAATCAATGCCCCATTTTTCAAAAGGACCGACAACAATAATTGGGTGAAGAGAATTTGGAGCCACACACATCTTTCAATAAAAAAAATTGCAAGTTGTGTCATTTTCGGACCACAATAATACAATATTTGAACTATGATGCCCTAAAATAGCCAGCACACAATATCTTTTTCACTTTGGAAAACCTAAACAGATGACCACCACACTCTCTAGAGTGGTAGTCATTCAAAACCCTTTCAGCCTCTTCGTGAGTTATACAACGTAGAAAAATAGAGTCCGCACCACGACGATAAAGTGTGTCCCCAACAATATATTTTTGTTGGGATTGATACCTGATTCTCTATCGATTTGAATGTGAAAGCTCTGTACGAAAGGTTTGGGTTTGAAGATATATGATGATATCTCCATACCATGGATCTAATGTAATTATAATAAACAGAGATTCATTTGCGATGGGATTCTCTACCACAATTTCCGTCTCAGTATTGGGAAAGTCACACGTGAGTTCTGCAAACACCAATTATTTCTTTGATTTAGATTTCTCTAATTCCAAATAAAAATCTTGCAGGATGATAATCCATTTAGAGTATTTTCCACTGAGTAATTTTTTTGTCAAAATATACATCATCGAGGTTCAATTGGATATCACAGTTGAGTAGGCATTCCCATACTCAGATCAAAACTAACTAAATGTTCTGGTACATAAATTATTTTAATATTACATCAATAGTAGACATAGCATGGGTGCAACCATTTTTCATAAGTAGTATACTGTATCATGAATAATAAAGCTCCTCACAACTTGGATGGTGGAAACTAGATCTAGGGTGTTGATTTCCATTTCCCGAACTAGTAAGATTCTATCCATGCTATTGATTGCGTCAAAGTTAAAAATGGTAGAAACCATTTGATTACTAGTCAATGATGTGAACTGTTAACAAGTGTGATAGAAACCACAAATAATCACAATGGCTCTAAAAATACTGAGTACAATCCACAAAGTGTGAATGAATGATTTGTAGTCGAACATGGTAGAAACCACTTGATTACCAGTCAATGATGTGAACTGTTAACAACTGTGAGAGAAACCACCAATAATGACAATGGCTCTCAAAGTACTCAGTACAATCCATGAAGTGCGAATGAATGATTTGCAATCAAACACTTCACGGAATAATTCGATCAATAGTCAATGATGTAACCTGTCATCAAAGGCAATAAACCTACCTTTAAAGCATTCAGATGCCAAGGTACTGATAGTATTCTAGATCAACTTTCTAGATGATGAGTTGTCATTGATAGAAAGTGACCTATCACAGGGAAGCCCACAAAATGAAACCATTAGATTAACTGTTGAAGAAGTATTTTCAAGGACTGATTCATGGATGGTCAACACAAATGGAGACAAATGTTTGCAATGAATGGTTTATTTGAACTGTCTCTTGAACACACAATGACACTGGAGATGGCTTGACAGAATTTGACCTAAAGCTAATACCTAGAAACCAGTTGAAGGCTTTCAGTGTGGTTTGACTAACTGTTAAACAAAGGATTTTCCCAACCCAGATACAAGTGTGACAAAAATTGTTGTGTTCAAGAGTGGTATACTACTTTTTAAACAAGGGTGACAATTGGATTCCCTTTCTCTCTTTTTCCCCCACCATTACTGGCATGTACCTCTTTATTTTTGACAAGCTTAAGGAGGATACGATTTTCTTGTGTGTGTAAGCTCAACCTTCGGATGGGTCCATATTACTATTAAAATCACACCCTAAGAAGGAGTGGTTTGGTCCAGTTGTAATTGATAGGTCCTTTACTGTTAAATTTTAACGAGTCCAGTATAGGAGAAACTTGATGTTTTTCAGTTTGAGGGAGTTAGAAAAAAAAACATAAGTAAACTCCATGGTTGTACTTTTTCGTAAATTTAGTCTCTCAGGCCCAAAAAAGGATAAAATAATGCAAGAGAGAACTCTATTTACCATGATTAGTCAACGTATACCTTTTACATAAATAGTCCATTTCAGTCAGGAAAAGGGGTAAACTTATACAGAAGGGACGACTGTTCATTTCCTTTAACAAGTTCGAATAGTCAAGTACTCGATGATCTTTTCATGTTTAGAGAGTCTGAAAAGGACTTAAAAGAGAACTCCAGGGTTTCACTTTTTCGTAATTTTCAAGAGCCCGAAAAAGTGATAAAAGTATAATCAACATCAAAATAATTCTTTTCACCAAAAAAAATTGTATTCTGCACAAAAACTCAAAATATTAAACATACGTGTTCGAGAAAAGTAAAAATATTGAAAAATAGCCTTCTAAAGTGAAAAATGAATAAAATATAATATTTTATTCATTCAAAAACTATAAAAATGAGCTTAACAAAATCATTTTCACCTTTTATCCTCAGAGCAGTGAATTGAGTGCTTTTGGAAAAAAAATCGCGAGCTAATATCGAGATAACCGACCATTAAATCCATGATTCATTAGAACAAGGTCATCCACATCATATTACTCTTCATTTATATTTGTTTCAATTATCCTTTTTAGCTTTAATTTCATTTTTTCGGAGGAATTTATGTTCCAAAATGCACTCTCGGAGTCTGCAGGTTATACGTGTGCTACCTGTGGACCCCGATAATTTTTGAAAATGAGAATTATCAGGCTACCACGGTTTTTGTGTGAAGCCGGTGAGGACGTCCACACTGTCTCCACAAAAAAACTGCAAAGGCGCCGTGACCATTTTAAAATTTATAAATTCTCTTAAAAATGATTAAAGTTTTACACTCTAATGGTTTCTAAATTTCAAATGCGTTTATTTGCAAGCTATTTCACCATGTTGGAGTGGAGAGAACATGAGCATGAAGCTATAGACAATGAATCCATGAATGATATCGCAACAATGCGTGTGTATAAATTGAAGCCATAAATGATCTTACAACAATGCGTGTGTTAAAAAATTATGGTTTATATAAGTTTTGGGCGATCCAAGGTATGAAAGCACAGGTAGAGCTGATGACATCATTAGTAAACACATGGGATGTTCAAGATCAGGGATTTATCGTTGGTGACCATCGACTCGAAATCGAGCTTGAGGATATCTAAATTCTTCACTGGGTTGTCCTGAAGAGGAGAAAACATATCCTTGTTTTGGGCTAGACATGGTGGCCTACCCGATTCTAGCTACAAACAATAAATTCCAGTGATGAGGCAGATCCAAAGGATAATTTCACAAACATAAAAACTATCTTTCGATCAGATCTAAAATTGATTACATTGACGGTAACCAAGTTGTGTGGAAGTGCGGCTCCACATGTATAATAGTATATTTTTAATTGTTATATGGTAAATACAGTTGTCTGGAACATTTGTGTAAAAAGGGACTCGGGGCTGTGAATCGGGGTGAAGCGGAAGGAGACAGATATTGTAACATAAGTGTTTTTAATCAATTGAATGCACAGTGTTTTGTTGTTCCATTGATGAGCTATGGGTTTACCATAGCCCTGATCAGAGAGATGGGCCCACTCTTCTGATCAAGTGATACATTATTTTCCTTTTGTTGATTTCGTATTTCTGTTTTTTATTGCATCTGTTGTTCTGGTATGATCCTGTAATTACTGTGAATGATTTTATAATTCTACAATTTATCTTTAATTATTGTTATAGTAGTTTTTTGTTTTTATTGATTAAGCCTATGATTAAATAGAGGATTATGTTATTTCTCTTTCTTATATTGTGCATGTTAGTTGTGCAATAATTTATTGTTATGGAGATTAATCCCTCTTTTGGACAAGAGTGATCTCCCTAGTATTCTACGAATAGCTAGAAACAAACATCCATTTGTAAATAATTTTCTCTAGATTATTTGCAATTCAAAATTATTATAAACAAATATAGTAGACATTCTATTACCTTTAAATGCAATTTTCGATGCAGTATTTTATCGAGTCACCCCAAAGAGGCTTCTTTAGTAAGTAGAACCTACAATCAAAGACAGACAAAAGAATTAAAATCACATGCGATATATAATAGTTAAGAACAACTAATCTAACTTAGTGATCAAGGAGTCTAAGTATTGAATTATTCAAATAAGCAGAAGAAATACTCAATGAGAAAAGGAGATCCATATCTATTATCTTGAATGAAATGATTAACTTTACAACTTGATGCCTTGATGTCATACAAGTTTCTCTCGGGGTCCTGAATAATCGTACCTCATTCAACTTGACAAGCCTTCCTCTCTTTGAACCAGCATGGAGTTATGGACATAAGGGTGTAATAATTTTCATGCCAACAACAAATAGTGTAGAGAGTATGCTCTCTTGAGAATTTATTCAACAACTAACATATATGTCTACCCTTGAGACTAAAACTTGAGCTCAATTTATATGGAAATTGAGGTAGTTTCAGTTCCATGAAGAGGGGGATGGATTCCGATCATGAAGGTATTTGAGCTCCATAGACCAAGGGATAAGCTTCATGAGTGGATGGATAGACCTCCATGAGTTGAGGGATAAAGCTCGAAATGATCGAGCCTCTAGAAGCTTCCATTTGGGAGAATATTCGACCAACTGGGCTTCTAGAACTTACTTTTTCCTTTATTTAACTTTTTATGGGGGTTTGTAGGTTTTATAAGAGGAACGTGTGGGAGCTATCATAGGCTATAGAAAAAATATCTACGAGCCTGTAGGAAAGGGCTACGAAAAGTGCAGAGTTAGACCTATAAGGGTTTTATTAAGCTTTTCTCAAATTCCAAGACTTGTCTTAGGAACATTAGGGTTTTTGACTTCTATGGGAGCATACTATAGGTTGTGATGCACCTATATGGATAGTTAAATGTCACGGTGAAAAAATACCATGTAACAGATTTCCCCCTAAAGTTCGAAGTCTGAGGTTGTTCTGAAGAGTGAAGTGATTTATCATTTTGAGGATTGGATTGCAGACACATTGGTCGAAAAACTGTAAAAACATTCAATGCAAATATATATATATATATATATATATATATATATATATATATATATATATATATATATATATCATCGTTGTGGTAGGCATTCCCATACTCAGATCAAAACTAACTAAATTTTCTGGTACGTAAATGATTTTAATAGTACATCAATAGTGGAAATAGCATGGGCACAACCATTTTTCATAAGTAGTATAATGTATCATGAATAATAAAACTCCTCGCAGCCTTGATGGTGGAAACTAGATCTAGTGTCTTGATTTCCACTTCCCGAACTAGTAATATTCTTTCCATGTGATTGATTGTGTCGAAGTTGAACATAGTAGAAACCACTCAATTACAAGTCAATGATGTGAACTGTTAACAAGTGTGAGATAAACCACCAATAATGGAAATGGCTCTCAAAGTACTCAGTACAATCCATGAAGTGTGAATGAATGATCTGTAGTCGAAGTCTTCAGGGAATCATTCGATTGAAGGTCAATGATGTAACCTGTCGCCGAAGGCAAGAAATCTCCATTAAAGCATGCAGATGCCAAGGTACTGATAGGATTCTAGATCAACTTTCTAGATGATGATTTTTCATCGATAGAAAGTGACCCATCATAGGGAAGCCCACAAAACAAAACCATTAGATCAAGTTTTGAAGAATTATTTTCAAGGACTGAATCAGGGATGTCCAACACAAATGGAGACAAATATTTGCAATGAATGGTTTATTTGAACTGTCTCTTGAACACATAACGACACTGGAGATGGCTTGGAAGCATTTGACCTAAATCTAATACCTAGAAACCAGCTCAAGAATTTCAGTGTAGTTTCATTAACTGTTAGAAAAAGGATTTTCCTGACCCAGGTACAAGTGTGACAAAAAGTGTCGTGTTCAAGAGTTGTATCCTTCTTTTAAACAAGGGTGAAAACTATATTCTTTTTCTCTGTTTTCCCCCCACCAATATTGGCAAGTACCTCTTTATTTTTTACAAGCTTGAGGAGGATAAAATTTTCTTGTTTGTGTAAGCTCATCCTTCAGATGGGTCCATATTAGTATTAGAATAAAACCGTAAGAAGGAGTGGTTCGGTCTTGTTGTATTTTACAGGTCCTTTACTGTTAAATTTTAACGAGTCCAGTATAGGAGAAACTCAATGTTTCTTAGTTTTAGGGAGTCAGAGGAAAAACATAAGTAAACTCTGTGGTTGTAATTTTTTGTAAATTTAGTCTCTCAGAACTGAAAAAGGATAAAATAATGCAAGAGAGAACTCTATTTACCATGATTACTCAACGTATACCTTTTTTGTAAATAATTCATTTCAATCCAGAAAAGGGGTAAACTTATACTAAAGGGACGACTGTTCATTTCCTTTAACGAGTTCTAATAGTCAAGTACTCGGTGATATTTTCATGTTTAGAGAGTCTGAAGAGGGCTTAAAAGAGAACTCTATGGTTGTGATTTTTCGAAATTTTCAAGAGCCCGAAAAAGTGATAAAAGTATACTCAGCATCAAAATAATTCTTTTCACCAAAAAAACTTATATTTTGCACAAAAACTCAAAATATGAAACATACCTTTTTGAGAAAAGTAAAAATATTGAAAAATAGCCTTTTAAAGTGAAAAATGAATAAAAAATATTATTTTATTCATTTAAAAAGTATAAAAAGGAGTTTAACAAAATCATTTTCAGCTTTTATTCTTAGAGTAGTGAATTCAGAGCTTTTGGAAAAAAATTTCGCGAGCAAATATTAAGATAACTGACTGTTCATTCTATGATTCATCAGAACCAGGTCATCCATATTATCTTACTCTTAATTTCTATTTGTTTCAATTCTCTTTTTAGCTTTAATTTCATTTTTTGGGAGGAATTTATGTTCAAAAATGCGCTCTCGGGGTCTGCAGGTTATACGTGTGCTACCTGCGGACCTCGATAATTTTTTAAAAGGAAAATTATTAGGCTACCGCAGTTTTTGTGTGCATCCTGTGAGGACGTCCACAATGTCTCCACAAAAAAACTGCGGAGGTGCCGTTACTGTTTTAAAATTTATAAATTCTCTTAAAAATGACTAAAGTTTTACACTCTAATGGTTTCTAACTTTCAAATGTGTTTATTTGCAGTCTATTTCACCATGCTAGAGTGGAGAGAACATGAGCATGAGGCTATAGATAATGAAGCCATGAATGATCCCGCAACAATGTGTGTGTTAAAAATTTATGGTTTATATAATTTTTGGGCGATCCAAGGTATGGAAGCAAAGGTAGAGTTGATGACATCGTTAGTAAACACATGGGATGTTCAAGATCAGTGATTTATCATTGGTGTACATCAGCTCAAAATCGAGCTTGATGATATCTATTTCCTCACTGGGTTGTCCCGAATAGGATAAAACATATCCTTGTTTGGAGCTAGACAGGATGGCCTACCCGTTGCTAGCTACAAAAAACAATTTTGCAGTGATGAGGAAGATCCAAAGGATAATCGCATAGACATTAAAAATATCTTTCAATGAGATCGCAATGACTACATTCACGGTAACCAACTTGTGTGGAAGTGTGGCTCCACATGTAGCCACTAAGTCTCAAATTCAGACCGCGGTAGAGTTTCAGAGGCACCATATTCAACTGGTGCGAAGGGGTATTGGCTAACATGAAAGGTAAACTAACCAGAGCAAAGAATGAAAATTTGAAAAGCTTTGGTTATGATTCCTTTTGATTTATTTTTCTTTGGAGAGAATCCAGATTCTTACCCCTCAGCTTATTAAAGTATATCGTTGGGAACCTCGGGAACCTCGAATGGTACATTGGGTTAGATTAATGGCCCGCCATGGTGGAAATGGCAGTTCAGTGGTTTGGTTCACTGTGACATAATTTATGTGGCTAACGTGCCAAGTCTTCACAATCGAAGACTTCCCTTATGTAGGTATAGATTTCAGAGGTGATCCTGAGATGTCCTTGCCTCCAGGGACACAGTGGGATGAATCATGTAGGCAAACTATTTTGATGTTAATCTTTTTTTTTTTTTTAATCATCCAATACTGATAATAATATTTAAATGCAGATTTTGGTCCATGACAACCAGGTACACTCCACCGCTTTGAAAGGCGGCAAGAAGAGCCTATAGCACCACCACAAGATCAGGCAGCATAGATCCTAACTGATATGGAACATAACCTGCAGAGTTTAACCGTACATATTCTTGAGACAAGGACATATGACATTCCTCTTCGGCTTTAGATACATGTTACAGTTGTTCCAGGACAATTTAGGAGATTCCTGCACAAGGTGGCGGATGCCATAGTCTATTACCATGGTCATCATCCCAGATAGTGGATGACCATTGTGGATTGACATGTTTTTTTTTTTGTATCATTATCTATTAGATCATAAGATGTTTGAACCTATGATCATAGATGATGTAATATTTTTGAAAACAAACCTATCTATGATATTACTACATTATTTGAGTATGTTGTTCAACATGTATCAAATTTTGTTTTGGTTTACTATTTTAATGTTGCAAATGTGTATTTAGAGCACGATTAGCTAATGCATCGGCCAATATTTTTAAATTTCTTGAAATATGTTGATATTCAATGTAATCAAACTGTCATTCCAAGAGACGAACCTTCAAAATTGATCTCAATAACACTAAATTTTTAATTTCATATGCTCTGTTTAAATGTAATACAATGAGTTTTGAATCCAACCTAATGATCAAACATTGAATTCCAAATGAAATGGCATAAGATAATAACTCAATGATTGCACTATATTTTGCAACATTGTTCATTGTTTGACCAAGGCTTACCCCATGCATAGAAACTAAGTCATCAGTGGGTGAATAGATAATCCAAGTTGTGGAAGAGATATTTCATGTACTATGACAAGTACCATCAGCAAAACCAATGTACGTTTGAAGGGATGCCAACATCTGCAATATCAAGATTAATTAATATAAGCAGTGATATTAGTAACAACAAACTTAATCTAGGCACACTTATATAATCTAAGACATACTTATCTAAAAAATAACTAATATACAAGTGAGATATTCACATGAGAGTCAAGCATAATATCTCTTAAGAAAAAGACCATTTCTGGGCTTATCTAAAGAGACCCCTTAATAATTAGTCAATTCATAGGCCCCTTTGGCAAGCACTCACTTGAAAATGTAAGGACCATGCCACATTGGTTCAAATTTCCCAAAACCTAGCTTATTGTTAGCTTGATCATATA
Source organism: Pinus albicaulis (assembly GCA_034641835.2). Lineage (NCBI taxonomy): Eukaryota > Viridiplantae > Streptophyta > Pinopsida > Pinales > Pinaceae > Pinus > Pinus albicaulis. The sequence continues at coordinate 393,703,641 of CM076570.1, forward strand.
GTAAGACTAGGCCACCTTTTGAAAAAACACGAGGAGTAACACTTCGATCATACTGAGCTTTCATACGTTTCTTATGAGCTTCGTTGGCTAATACAGTAGTGTGCTAAGTACAAAAAGTGTTTTTCCTCTTCAAAGGTAGCTAGTAGTAACTCTATGGCTAATTGGAGTGAGGGTATTTCACATTCAATGGGTAACACAACTTCTAAACCATAAACTAATTGAAAATGAGTGAACCTTGTAGCATTTTTTTGCTGAGCTTCAGTATCGCCATAGTGCCGAAAAAAACATTGTATGCCAATTCAATTTGTGATTTCCGATAATCCGTTTAATCATGGTGGTTAAAACTTTATTGACAGCGTCAACCTAACCATTAGCTTGCGAGTAACATGGAGTAGATTTATCACGGCGTAGGCCAATTTGATCGGAAAGTTAGGTCATAACTATATTTCAAAAATGACACCCATGGTCTCTGATAATAGCTTTTGGTACACCGAAACAAGAAATCACATGATTGAATATGAATGTAGCTGCATTTTTTCCATCTGCAACGAATGTAAGCATTGCCTCTGCCCATTTTGTAAAGAAATCTATAGTGACAATAATATACCCATGCCCCATGGCAGAGTGAGGGTTACATGTAATGTAATCAATGCCCCATTTCGCAAAAGGACATATAGCAATAATTGGGTGAAGAGGATTTGGAGGCACACACATATTTCAATAAAAACTTTGGCAGTTGTGGCATTTTAGGACCGCAATAATACAATCTTTGAATAATTATGGCCAAAAATAGCCAGCGCACAATATCTTTTGGGCTGTGGTAGACCTAGAAAGATGACCACCACACTCTGTAGAGTCACAATCATTCAAAACCCTTTCATCCTCTTCGGGAGTTATAGAACATCGAAAATCAGAATCCGCACCATGATCATAGAGTGTGTCCCCAACAATAATGTATTGTTGGGATTGATACCGGATTCTCTGTTGATTTGAATGAGAAAGATCTGGACTAAAGTTTTGGGTTTGAAGATATATGATGATATCTCCATACCATGGATATAACGTACTAATAAGAAACAAAGATTCATTTGCAAAGGGATTCTCTACCATAATTTCCGTCTCAGTAATGGGAAAGTCACACATGAGTTCTATAAAAACCAATGATTTATTTGATTTAGATTTCTTGAATTCCCAATAAAAATATTTTAAGATGACAATCCATTTAGACTATTTTCCACTGAGTAATTGTTTTGTCAAAATATACATCATCGGGTTTCAATTAGATATTATAGTTGAGTAGGAATTCACATACTCAGATCAAAACTAGCTAAATGGGCACAACCATTTGTCATAAGTAGTATATTGTACATGAATAATAAAACTCCTCGCAGCCTGGGTGGTGGAAACTAGATCCAGGGTCTTGATTTCCACTTCCCTAACTAGTAAGATTCTATCCATGCAATTGATTGCGTCAAAGTTGAACATGGTAGAAACCACTTGATTACCAATCAATTATGTGAACTCTTAACAATTCTGAGAGAAACCACCAATAATGACAAGGGCTCTCAAAGTACTCATTACAATCCATGAAGTGTGAATGAATTATTTGTAGTTGAACACTTCACGGAATCATTCGATCAAAGGTCAATGATGTAACATGTCGTTGAAGGAAATAAACCTACCATTAAAGGATGTAGATGACAAGGCACTGATAGGATTCTAGATCAACTCTCTAGATGATGAGTTGTCATCGATACAAAGTGACCCGTTGCAGGGAAGCCCACAAAATGAAACCATTAGATCAAGTTTTGAAGAAGTATTTTCAAGGACTGACTCAGGGATGGTCAACACGAATGGAGACAAATTTTTGCAATGAATGGTTTATTTGAACTGTCCCTTGAACACATAACAACACTGGAGATGGCTTGGTAGCATTTTACCTAAAGTTGATACCTAGAAACTGGCTGAAGACTTGTTGTGTGGTTTGATTAACTGTTAGACAAATAATTTTCCTAATGCAGGTACTAGTGTGACAAAACGTATCGTGTTCAAGAGCAGTATACTAGTTTTTAAGCAAGGGTGACAATTGGATTCTTTTTTCCTCTTTTTCCCCCACCATTACTAACAGGTACCTCTTTATTTTTGACAAGCTTGAGGAGGATAAAATTTTCTTGTTTGTGTAAGCTCATCCTTTGGATGGGTCCATATTAGTATTAAAATCAAACCCTAAGAAGGAGTGGTTTGATCCTGTTGTAATTGACAGGTCCTTTACAGTTAAATTTTAACGAGTCTAGTATAGGAGAAAGTCGACGTTTTTCAATTTTAGGGAGTCAGAATAAAAGCATAAGTAAACTTATTGGTTGTACTTTTTCATTAATTTAGATTCTCGGGCCCGATAAAGGATAAAATAATGCAAGAGAAAACTCTATTTCCCATGTTTAGTCAACGTATACCTTTTTTGTAAATAGTCCATTTCAGCCCGGAAAATGGGTAAACTTATACTGAAGGGATGGATTTTCATTTATTTTAACGAGATCAAATAGTCAAGTACTCGGCGATATTTTCATGTTTAGAGAGTCTGAAAATGGCTTAAAAGAGAACTCCAGGGTTTCACTTTTTTCATAATTTTCAAGATCCCGAAAAAGTGATAAAGGTATACTCAGGATCAAAATAGTTATTCTCACCAAAAAAACTTGTATTCTGCACAAAAACTCAAAAGATTAAACATAACTATTTGAGAAAAGTAAAGATATTGAAAATTAGCCTTTTAAAGTGAAAAATTAATAAAATATAATATTTTATTCATTGAAAAACTATAAAAAGGAGTTTAACAAAATCATTTTCAGCTTTTATCCTCAGAGTAGTGAATTGAGAGCTTTTGGAAAAAACGTCCGCAAGCTATTATCGAGATAACCAACTATTCATTCTTTGATTCTTCAGAACTAGGTCATCCACATCATCTTACTCTTCATTTATATCTGTTTCAAATTTCGTTTTTAGCTATAATTTCATATTTTTGGAGGAATTTATGTTCAAAAATTCACTCTCGGGGTCCGCACGTTATACGTGTGCTAACTGCAGACCCCAATGATTTTTTAAAAGGAAAATTATTAGGCTACCGTGGTTTTTGTGTGGAGATGGTGAGGACATCCCCACTATCTCTGCAAAAAAACTACAGAGGCATTATGACCGTTTTAAAATTTAAAAATTCTCTTAAAAATGATTAATGTTTTACAGTCTAATGGTTTCTAACTTTCGAATGTGTTTATTTGTGGGCTATTTCACCATGCTAGAGTGGAGAGAACATGAGCATGAGGCTATAGACAATGAAGCCATGAATGATCCTGTAACAATGCGTGTGTAGACAATGAAGCCATGAATGATCCCGCAACAATGTGTGTGTTAAAAAATTATGGTTTATATAAATTTTGGGTGATTCAAGGTATGAAAGCATAGGTAGAGCTGATGACATCGTTAGTAAACACATGCGATGTTCAAGATCAGTGATTTATCATTGGTGACCATCGGCTCAAAATCGAGCTTGAGGATATCTATTTCCTCACTGGGTTGTCCCGAAGAGGAGAAAACATATCCTTGTTTGGGGCTAGACAGGGTGGCCTACCCATTGCTAGCTACAAACAACAGTTTTGCAGTGATGAGGCAGATTCAAAGGATAACCACATAGACATAAAAACTATCTTTCCATTAGATCTAAAAGTGATTACATTCACAGTAACCAACTTGTGTGGAAGTGTGGCTCCACTTGTAGCCATTAAGTCTCAAATTCAGACCGTGGTAGAGTGTTTCAGAGGCACCATTTTCAACTGGTGTGAAGGGTTGGCCAACATGAAAGGTAAACTAACCAGAGCAAAGAATGAGAATTTGAAAAACATTGGTTATGGCACCATTTTTCTTTCTTTTCCTTTGGAGAGAATCCCGCTTCTCACCCCTCAGCTTATTTAAGTAGATCGTTGCGAAGCTTGGGTGCCTCAGATGGTACGTTAGGTTTCATTAATGGCCTGCCATGGTGGTGATGGAAGTTTAGTGGTTTGGTTCACTCGAACATACTTTATATGGCTAATGAGCCAAGTCTTCACAAACGAAGACTTCCCCTATGCAAGTATAGATTTTAGAGGTGATCCTGAGATGTCCTTGTCTCCAGGGGCAGAGTGGGATGAATCAGGTAAGAGAAATATTTTGATGTTAATATCATTATTATTTGTTTTTTAATCATCAAATACTGATAAAAATATTTAAATGCAGATGTTGGTCCACGACGACAACCTACACTCTTCTGCTTTGATAGGCGGTAAGCAGAGCCTATAGCACCACCATAAGATCAGGCACCAGAGATCGTAACTGATATGGAACACAGCTTGCATAGTTTAACAATAGATATTATCGAGAGAAGGATAGATGACATTCCTCTCCGGCTTCGGAGACATGTTACAAGTGTTCCAGGACAATTTAGGAGATTCCTGCGCAAGGTGGCACGTGCCATAATCTATTACCATGATCATCATCTCGGATAGTGGATGATCAGTATGGATTGAAATGTTTTTTTTTATCAGTATCCATTAGATCATAAGGTGTTTGAACATATGATCATAAATGATGTAATATTTTTGAAAACAAACCTATCTATGATATTACTACTTTCTTTGAGCATATTGTTCAACATGTATAGAATGTTTTTTTGGTTTACTATTTTAATGTTGTAAATGTCTATTTATAAAAAAATTAGCTAATGCATTGGCCAATGTGTTTAAATTTCTTGAAATGTTTTGATATTTGATGTAATCAAACTATCGCTCCAAGAGACGAACATTCAAAATTAATCTCAATAACACTGGATTTTAATTGTGTATACTCTCTTTAAATGTAATACAATGAGTTTTGAATCAAACCTAATGATCAAACATCAAATTCAAAATGAAATGGAATCAGATAATAACTCAATGACTGCGCTATATTTTGCAATATTTTTCATTGTTTGACCAAGGCTTAGCCCAAGCATAGAAACTAAGTCATCAGTGGGTGAATTGATAACCCAAGCTATTGAAGAGATATTCCATGTACAACGATAGGGACCATCAGCAAAACCAATGTACATTTGAAGGGATGTCAAAATCTGCAATATCAAGAGTAATCAAGATAAGAAGTGATAGTAGTAACAACAAACTTAATCTAGGCACACTTATCTAATATAAGACACACTTATCTAAAAAATAACTAATATATAAGTGAGATATTCACACGAGAGTCAAGCATAATATCTCTTAAGATAAAGACCATTTCTGAGCTTATTTGAAGAGATCCCGTCATAATTAGTCAATTCATATGCCCCTTTAGCAAGCACTCACTTGAAAATGTAGGGACCATGCCACATCGGTTCAAATTTCCCAACACCTAGCTTATCATTGGCTTGATCATATAGTAAGACTAGGTCGCCTTTTGAAAAAAATGAGGGGTAACACTTCGATCATACTGGGATTTCACATGTTTCTTATGAGCGTCAGTGGCTAATGCAGAAGTGCAATGAGTCTCATATAACTGCGTTAACTACAAAAAGAGTTTTTCCTCTTTAGAGGTAGCTGGTAGTAACTCTATGGATAATTGGAGTGATGGTATTTCACATTCAATGGGTAACATAGCTTCTAAACCATAAACCAGTTGAAAAGGAGTGAACCTTGTAGCAATTTTTGCTCAGGTTCAATATGCCCATGGTGCCGAAAAAAGCATGGTATGCCAATTCGACTTGTGAGTTCCAATAATCCATTTAATCATGGTGGTTAAAAGTTTATTGATCTCTTCAACCTGATCATTAACCTACGGGTAACATGGAGTACGGTTATCATGGTGCAGGCCAAGTTGATCAGAAAGTTTGGTCATCATTATATTTCAAAAATAACTCCCATGGTCTATGAAAATAGCTTGGGGTACACCAAAACAAGCAATCACATGATTGAATACGAATGTAGTTGCAGTTTTTCCATCTACAACGAATGTAGGCATTGCCTTGGCCCATTTGGTAAATTAATCTACAGTGAGAATAATACACCGACGCCCCCCTTGCCAAGTGAGGGTTACATGTAATGAAATAAATCCCCATTTCGCAAAAGGTCCGACAGTGATAATTGGGTGAAGAGGATTTGGAGGTGCACGCATCTTTCAATAAACAATTTGGCAGTTGTGGCATTTACGGACTGCAATAATACAATCTTTGAACAATGATGGCAAAAAATAGCCAGTGCACAATATATTTTGGGCTGTGGAAAACCCAGTCAGATTACCACCACAGTCTCTAGAGTGGTAGTCATTCAAAACCCTTTCAGCCTCTTCGTGAGTTACACAATGTCAAAAAACAGAATCTGCACCATGACGATAAAGTGTGTACCCAAAAATGTTGTGTTGTTGGTATTGATATCAGACTGTCTGTCAATTTGAACGTGAAAGCTCTAGACAAAAGGTTTAGGTTTGAAGACATATGATGATATTTCCATACCATGGATCTATAGTACTGATAACAAACAGAGATTCATTTATGATGGGATTCTCTACCACGATTTCCATCTCAGTATTGGGAAAGTCACACATAAGTTATGCAAACACCAATGATTTCTTTGATTTAGAGTTCTCGAATTCCAAATCAAACTCTTGTAGGATAACAATACATTTAGAGTATTTTCCACTGAGTAATTGTTTTTTCAGAATATACATCATCGGGTTTCAATTGGATATTACAGTTGAGTAGGCATTCCCATACTCAGATAAAAAATAACTGAATGTTCTGGTACATAAATTATTTTAATATTACATCAATAGTAGACACAGCATGGGCATAACCATTTTTCATAAGTATTATACTATATCATGAATAATAGAACTCCTCGCAGCCTGAATGGTGGAAACTAGATCCAGGGTCTTGATTTCCACTTCCCGAACTAGTAAGATTCTATCCATGTGATTGATTGCGTCGAAGTCGAACATGGTAGAAACCACTTGATTACTAGTTAATGATGTGAACTATTAACAAGTGTGAGAGAAACCAACAATAACTAAAATGGCTCTCAAATTACTTAGTACAATCCACGAAGTGTGAATAAATGATTTGTAGTCAAACAATTCATGGAATCATTCAATCGAAGGTAAATGATGTAACTTTTCATATAAGGTAAGAAAACTACCATTAAATCATGAACATTCCAAGGTACTGATAGGATTCTAGATAAAATTTCTATATGATGAGTTGTCATAGATAGAAAGTAACCCATCGCAAGGAAGCCCACAAAATGAAACCATTAGATCAAGTTTTAAAGAAGTATTTTCAAGGGCTAACTCAGGGATGGTCAACACGAATGGAGACAAATTTATGCAATGAATGGTTTATTTGAACTGTCTCTTGAACACATAACGACACTAGAGATGGCTTGGAAGAATTTGACCTAAAGCTAATACCTAGAAACTGGCTGAATACTTTTAGTGTTGTTTGAGTAACTGTTAGACAAAGGATTTTCCTGAACCAGGTACAAGTGCGAAAACTGGATTCTTTTTCTCTCTTTTCCCCCCACCATTACTGGAAAGTACCTCTTTATTTTTGAAAAGCTTCAGGAGGATAAAATTTTCTTGTTTGTGTAAGCTCATCCTTTAGATGGGTCCATATTAGTATTAAAATCAATCCCTAAGAAGGAGTGGTTCGGTCCTGTTGTAATTGGCAGGTCCTTTACTGTTAAATTTATGAGTCTAGTATAGGAGAAGCTCGACGTTTTTCAGTTTTAGGGAGTTAGAAGAAAAACATAAGTAAACTCTGTGGTTGTATTTTTCGTAAATTTAGTCTCTCAGGCACGAAAAAGGACAAAGTAATGCAAGAGCGAACTTTACTTACCATGATTAGTCAATGTATACCTTTTTTGTAAATAGTCCATTTCAGTCTGGAAAAGGGGTAAACTTATACTAAAGGGACAAAATTTCATTTCCTTTAACGAGTTCGAATAGTCAAGTACTCAACGATATTTTCTTCTTTAGAGAGTTCGAAAAGGGCTTAAAAGAGAACTCCAAGGTTTCTCTCTTTCATAATTTTCAAGAGCTTGAGAAGGTGCTAAAAGTATACTCAGCATCAAAATAATTCTTTTCACCCAAAAAACTTGTATTTTGCACAAAAAATCAAAATATTAAACATATCTATTCTAGAAGAGTAAAAATATTGAAAAACATCCTTTTAAAGTGAAAAATGAATAAAATATAATATTTTTTTCATTCAAAAACTATAAAAAGGAGTTTAACAAAATCATTTTCAGCTTCTATCCTCAGAGCAGTGAATTGAGAGCTTTTGGTAAAAACGGTCGCGAGCTAATATCAGGATAACTGACGTTCATTCTGTGATTCGTCAGAACTAGGTCATCCACATCATCTTACTCTTCATTTATATCTATTTCAATTCTCCTTTTTAGCTTTAATTTCATTTTTGGGAGGAATTTATGTTCAAAAATGCGCTCTCGGGGTCCGCAAGTTATATGAATGCTACCTCCAGTTTTTGTGTGGATCCTATGAGGACATCCACACTCTCTCCGAAAAAAACTGCGAAGGCACCATGAACATTTTAAAATTTCGAAATTCTCTTAAAAACAATTAAAGTTTTACACTCTAATTGTTTCTAACTTTCAAATGTGTTTATTTGCAGGCTATTTCACCATGCTAGAGTGGAGAGAATGTGAGCATGAGGCTATAAACAATGAAGCCATGAATGATCATGTAACAATGCGTGTGTAGACAATGAAGCCATGAATGATCCTGTAAGGTCCCTATATTACTAGTATAGTCCCTTATTGTTGTTAGTGTGACCCCCTTATTGTTATTATTGTACCCCTATAACCCCCATATTGTTATTATTGTGCTCTTAAATTATTATTGTTAGGTTGGCTAGGATTACATTATGGCCCCACTAGGATTACATTGTGACCCCATGGAATCCTATATATAGAAAGGAGGTTTTGTAATATGTATCATCCAAGAATTGTTCATTCATGTAATGTATTAGAGGTTTTCCCCTTGAATTGGCTTATTTCTAAGGCATTGATATCTCTTTTCTTCTATTTTTGGAGTTGGTTTCTCAACATTTGGTATTAGAGGTTTGGATTCTAGGGTTTCTCTGCTCCAAATAAGTCATCGTGGCACTTTCTCTATAACATTTTTTATACGAAGGTTCAGAAGTTGAAACTTTTATAGTGTGAAGTCAATATCCTGAGGAGCATCTTCGTAAAACTTCAGAGCTTGGTGAGCAATATTTTCGGAGATATGATTTGTGGAAGTTAGGGCTTTTTTCACACTCCTGAATTTCACTTAAAAAGGTCATCGCGGAATTTTCGCTATAATTTTTATTTTTTGCGAAGGTTCAGAAGATGAAATTTTTAAAGCACGAAGCCAAAATCTGGATTAACATCATCAAAAATTTTCAGAGCTTGGTTCACAATATTTACGGAGATATGATCTATGGAATTTAGGTCTTATTTAGGATCCCAAATTTCATCTCAAAGAGGTGATTGTGTGAAAATATTCATAACCCTATCTCTAGGCATCAGATTGGAATTCTGTAAAAAGGGACTGGAATTCTATGGACTGTAGTTTCCTTTCTATAAATTTTAGATCCAAAGGAGCAAACAGTGACACGTGGCAAGTCATACAAGTTCGCTCTATTGAACTAGTCCATAATTAGGTCATTTTGGGAGATTGGACATAACATTGTATTGAAGAATCCAAATCTAGTCAGACCTGTGGAATTTCAAAGAAGCTTCAGAGGACTACTAGAGGGCCGAATTTCAAATATTGAGGATCCACAAGTATAGACGTAAGTCAATTTCAATATTGAGCTCCTCAAAAGCAAGTAAAAGGTGTGTATTTGTTTTTCCGAATTGCATAAGTCTTGTTTGAAGAATCAAGTTGAATTGATTCCAAGGGAATATTGTAGAATAGATATCAGTATTGGATTCTAAAATGGCCCCTAAAAAGAATTCAACACCCATTAAGCCTTTAGAAGGCTCTACTATGACTCATGAAGACGAAGAATGACAACATGACATATCAAAATTACAAGAGCAAGTGCAACAAATTTCACCCTCGCAAAGAGCAACAAAAAATGACATGGAAGTTTTGAAGAAAGGCGTGGAAACTAAGATGGATGGTTTGAATAAAGGCGTGGAATCTAAGATGGATGGTTTGAAGAATGGCATGGAAGCTAAGATGGATGGCATGGAAGCTGGCATGGAATCTAAGATGGATGACATGGAAGCTAAGATGGAAAACATGAAGAATGATCTAAAAGTAGACATGGAAGGTTTGACAAAGTTGATACAAGAAATGTTTCCTAATGGTAAAAAGATAGTAGAGGAAACTCATGATGAGAACAAAATAAATGTTAATCGTGATTTCATAAACTCTAATGTTGGCGGGAAGAACCACCATATTCCAAAAATGGATATGAGGAAGTTTGATGGAAAGGATATTGTAACATGGATACTACAGATGGAGCAATATTTTGATCTCCATAACGTGCAAAACACACAAAAGGTACGCATTGCAACTTTACATTTAGAACAAAATACATTTGTATGGTATCGATGGCTTTGCTCCCATAAAAAAATTGTCACTTGGTCAAATTTTATGGAGGAAATGATAGCACATTATGAGGATACAAAGAGCAACACCTTCTTTAGCCAATTGATAAATCTCAAACAAAAGGGTTTAGTGGGGGAGCACATTGAGGACTTCCAAAAATTGAATATAAGGGTAACTGATATTCCAGAGGAACACATGATTGATCTCTTCATGGGTACTTTAAAGGATAACATCCAACATGAAGTTCGCATTTTGGAACCTGATTCATTGGAGAAGGCATTCAGGTTGGCAAGAAAAATTAAATGTAAAATTATGGCGACAAGGAAGCCTACCACTCACTTCTATAAAGAAGGAAGTGTTGCTACGCCTAGATTTCCACAACCTACAAGGTTGACACCACAACAATTGGAAGAAAAAAGAGCAAAAGGGCTTTGCTACAGTTGTGATAGAAAATACACTAAAGGTCATAAGTGTGCTGAGAAGAAATTATTTTACATAGATTGTGAATAGGAAGAAGAAAATGAACAAGAAGAGGATATACACCAGGAACCAGCCCTAGAAGAGGAAGAAATGAGTTCGACCATATCGTGTAATGCATTGGCAGGAATTACCACTCCTCAAACTCTCAAGATAGAAGGACATATCAAGAAGAAAAAGGTAATAGTATTGATTGATTTAGGTAGCACCCATAATTTTATTCATTGTAAGGTAGCCAAGGAATTGAATTGTTTCCTATACCCAGCACCAGAATGTCAAGTGATGGTTGCAAATGGAGGAACTATAAATTTCTCTAGAAAATGCCATAATATCAAGCTAACAATGGGGGAATATGTATTGAATAGTCCAATGCTTTCCATTCCTATGGGAGGTGCTGATGTTGTACTAGGAGTACAATGGTTACAATCTTTGGGGACGATAACTTTTAATTTTCAAGAACTTTTCTTGAATTTTTTTTCAGAAGGAAAGGAAGTCGAATTACGGGGTATTGCAGGGAAGCCAGGAAAGATAATAAGCTCTAATGTCATGAAAAATCTTCTAAATAAAGAACAACGAGGCGTAATTGCACAATTATGCTCACTAGAAGTTCCAACATCAAAATCATCTATTTCTGCAGATCTCCAACAAGTCTTGGACAACCATTCCAAGGTGTTTGAAACTCCCAAAGGACTCCCACCTATTCGTGATCATGATCATGCTATTCATTTGATTCCAGGAAGTGTTCCTCCAAACATCAGGCCTTATCGATATCCTTATGTCCAAAAGAGCGAAATTGAACGTATGATTGCAGAAATGTTAGAGGTGGGTATAATTCAACCTAGTCAAAGTTCTTTCTCTGCTCCTGTAGTATTGGTACAAAAGAAGGATGGATCATGGCGAATGTGTCCGGATTATAGGGAGCTCAATAAGCTCACCATTAAAGAAAAATTTCCCATTCCTGTGATTGATGAATTATTGGATGAATTACATGGAGAAATTTATTTTACCAAGTTGGATCCTCATTCAGGATATCATCAAATTAGAATGAAGACTGAAGATATTCCAAAAACAACATTTCGAACTCATGAGGGTCATTATGAATTTTTGGTCATGCCTTTTGGTCTTACCAATGCACCTTCTACATTTCAAGGGTTGACGAATTCCATTTTCAAACCCTTCCTTAGAAAATTTGTGCTAGTATTTTTTGATGATATACTAATCTACAGCAGGTCTTGGAAGGATCATGTTGAACATGTTGACAGGGTTCTCAAACTATTGCAGGAGAAACAATTATATGCAAAAAAATACAAATGTTTCTTTGGAGTACAAGAGGTGGAATATCTGGGTCATATTGTATCTCACGAGGGTGTTAAAGTAGACCCTAACAAAATTAAAGCCATTAAGGAATGGAAAATTCCCACAACCATAAAGCAGTTGCGAGGATTTCTCGGGTTAACAGGGTATTATCGCAAGTTTGTTAAGAATTATGGGAGAATAGCAGCACCTCTAACAAAATTATTGAAGAAAGATGCATTTTCAAGGACTCCTAAAGCAACTAAGGCCTTTGAACATCTTAAAGAGGCAATGTGCCTAGCACCGGTCTTAGCTACGCCAGACTTCACAAAAACCTTTATTTTGGAATGTGATGCCTCAGGAAATGGAATTGGTGCTGTTTTAATGCAGGAAGGAAGACCCATTGTTTTTGAAAGTCATCCAATCAAAGGAAAGTATTTACAGAAACCTATTTATGAGAAGGAAATGTTAGCAATACTGCATGCACTAAAGAAATGGTGAACTTACCTAATGGGAAGACACTTGAAGGTAAAAACTGATCATGATAGTCTTAAACACTTTTTGGAACAAAGACTATCGTCAGAAGAGCAGCAAAAATGGGTCACAAAGATGTTGGATTATGACTTTGAAATAATCTACAAAAAAAGGAAAGCTTAATGTTGTTGCAGATGCACTCTCAAGAAAGAATGAAGAGGTGGAAGAATTGCTTTGTGCCATTTCTATTATCCAACCAGATTGGATAACCAAAGAAAGAGATGAATGGAAGAAGGACAAAGATGTATGGACACTCATTCAAAAGTTGCAGCAAGATCCTAGTACATCTGATACATTTAGTTGGAAAAATGATTCCTTATGGTACAAAGATCGCTTATATATTTGCAAGAATTCCCAACTAAAACAAAATATTCTTTTGTAATTGCACACTTCTCCTTTAGGAGGACACTCAAGATTTTTAAAAACTTACCACAGGGTGAAGAAAGAATTTTTTTGGGATGGCCTTAAATCGGATATTCAAAAGTTTGTGGCGGAATGTTTGGTTTGCCAGCAGAATAAAGTGGAAACAATTAAGACCCCAGGACTTCTACAACCTTTATCCATTCCAAGTCAACGTTGGGAGGAGATTTCAATGGATTTTATCACAGGTTTACCTAAGTCCGAAGGAAAGAGTGTCATCATGTTGGTAGTTGATAGACTTACCAAGTATGCACACTTTTGTGCATTATCTCATCCATTTAAAGCAAGTACAGTTGCTACTACATTTATGGACACAATTCATAAGCTACATGGAAATACAAGGGTTATTGTGAGTGATAGAGATCCCATTTTTACTGCAAATTTTTTGACAGAGTTATTTTCAAACTGAGATAGTAAATAAATGTTTGGAAGGATATCTTCATTCTTTTGTATCTTATTAACAAACAAAATGGGTCAATTGGTTACCTCTCGCTGAATGGTGGTATAACACTTCCTTCCATATTGCAGCAAAAATGACCCCATTTATGGCACTTTATGGATATCATACACCATCCATCACATCATATTTAAGAGAAAATTCGAAGGTTCAAGCAGTGGAAGATCACATCGAGCATCAGCAAGAAGTTCTCCAACTCTTAAAGGATAACCTGAATTTGGCACAAAATCAAATGAAACAACAGGCATATCAACATCGCAGCGAGAGAATTTTTGATGTAGGATACTGGGTATTTTTACAGCTACAACCATACAAACAAATGTCCCTCAATCAAGCTAAGAAGGATAGTAAATTAATGCCAAAGTACTATGGTCCTTACAAGGTGTTGCAAAAGATTGGTACTATGGCATACAAATTGGAACTTCCTACTTCTTCACGAGTGCATCTAGTTTTCCATGTTTCATGGTTAAAGAAGGTTATAGGTGAAAATATTCTAGTCCAAACAATATTGCCAGAACTTGATGAAGAGGGAAAAATCATATTTGAACCTAAAGCGTTCACGGAAACAAAAAATCGACAGTTACGAAATCGATCAATTTCAGAGTATCTCATCAAGTGGAAGAACTTACCCACTGAACATTCTACATGGGAGGATGAGAATTTTATACAGAAGCACCCAGAGCTACTCAAGAGTTGAGGACAACAATTTTTTGAAGGAGAGGGCCATGTTATGTCCCTATATTACTAGTATAGTCCCTTCTTGTTGTTAGTGTAACCCCCTTATTGTTATTATTACACCCCTGTAACCCCCATATTCCTATTATTTTTCCCTTAAATTATTATTGTTAGGTCGATTAGGATTACATTGTGGCCCCACTAGGATTACATTATTACCCCATGGAATCCGATATATACAAAGGAGGTTTTGTAATTTTTATCATCCAAGAATTTTTCATTCATGTAATGTATTGGAGGTTGCCCCCTCGAAGTGGCTTATTTCTAAGGCATTGATATCTCTTTTCTTATATTTTTGGAGATGGTTTCACAATAGATCCCGCAACAATGCGTGTGTTAAAAAATTATGGTCTATATAAGTTATGGGTGATCCAAGGTATGAAAGCACAAGTAGAGCTGATGACATCGTTAGTAAACACATGGGATGTTAAAGATCAGTGCTTTATCATTGGTGACCATCAGCTCGAAATTGGACTTGAGGATATCTATTTCCTCACTGGGTTGTCCAAAAGAGAAGAAAACATATCCTTTTTTGGGGCTAGACAGGGTGGCCTACCCATTGCTAGCTACAAATAACAATTTTGCAGTGATAAGGTAGATCCAAAGGATAATCGCATAGACATAAAAACTATCTTTCGATTAGATCTCAAAGTGATTACATTCACGGTAACCAAGTTGTGTGGAAGCATGACTCCACATGTAGCCACTAAGTCTCAAATGCAGAACGTGATAGAGTGTTTCAGAGGCACCATATTCATTTGGTGCGAAGGGGTATTGGCCAACATGAAGGTAAAATAACCAGACCAAAGAATGAAAATTTGAAAAACTTTGGTTATGGTGCCATTTTGATTTCTTTTTCTTTGGAGAGAACCCCACTTCTTGCCCCTCAACTTATTCTGGTAGATCGCGGGGGAATCACGGGAGCCTCGGATGGTACGTTGGGTTGCATTAATGACCTGCCATGGTGACGATGGCAGTTCATTGGTGCAGTTCAATCCGATTTACTTTATGTGGCTAATGATCCAAGTATTCAAAATTGAAGACTTCCCCTTTGCAGGTATAGATTTCAGAGGTGATCCTGAGATTTCCTTGCCTCTAGGGGCACAGTGGGATGAATCAGGTAAGCAAACTATTTTGATGTTAATCTAATTTTTATTTGTTTTTTAATCATCCTATACTGATAACAATGTTTAAATGCATATGTTGGTCCATGATAGCCAGCTACACTCCATTTATATGATAGGCGGCAAGCGGAGGCTATAGCACCACCACAAGATCAGGCACTAGAGATCCTAATTGATATGGAACACAACCTGTAGAGGTTAACCATAAATATTCCCGAGACAAGGACAGATGAAATTTGTCTTCGGCTTCAGATACATGTTACAGGTGTTCTAGGACAGTTTAGAAGATTCCTACGCAAGGTGGTGTGTGCCATAGTCTATTACCATGATCATCATCCCGAATAGTGGATGACCATTGTGGATTGACATGTTTTTTTTTTTTTGTATTAGCATCTATTAGATCATAATGTGTTTGAACCTATGATCATAGAGGATGCAATATTTTTTAAAACAAACCTATCTATTATATTACTACTTTGTTTGAGTATATTTTTCAACATGTATCGAATTTTGTTTTGGTTTACTATTTTAATGTTGCAAATGTCTATTTAGAACATGATTAGCTAATTCATCGGCTAATGTGTTTAAATTTCTTGAAATGTGTAGATATTCGATGTAATCAAACTGTCGTTCGAAGAGATGAACCTTCAAAATAAATCTCAATAACACTAGATTTTTAATTGCGTATACTCTGTTTAAATGTAATACATTGAGTTTTGAATCCAACCTAATGATCAAACATTGAATTCCAAATGAAATGGCATCAGATAATAACTCAATGATTGAGCTATATTCTGCAATATTGTTCATTGTTTGACCAAGGCTTACCCCATGTATAGAAACTAACTCATCAGTGGGTGAATAGATAATCCAAGCTGCGGAAGAGATATTCCATGTACTATGACAGGTACCATCAGCCAAACCAATGTACATTTGAAGGGATGTCAACATCTACAATATCAAGAGTAATCAAGATAAGCAGTGATAGTAGTAACAACAAACTTAATCTAGGCACACTTATCTAAAAAATAACTAATATACAAGTGAGATATTCATAAGAGAGTCAAGTATAATATATCTTAAGGTAAAGACCATTTCTAGTCTTACCTAAAGAGACCCCGTCATAATTAGTCAATTCATAGGCCCCTTTGGGAAGAACTCGCTTGAGAATGTAGGGACCATGCCACATCGATTCAAATTTCCCAACACCTAGCTTATCGCTAGCTTGATCATATAGTAAGACTAGGTCACCTTTTGAAAAAATATGAGGGGTAACACTTCAATCATACTGAGCTTTCACACGTTTCTTATGAGCTTCAGAGGCTAATGCAGCAGTACATCGAGTCTCATTTAATTGTGCCAAGTATAAAAGTGTTTTTCCTCTTCAGAGGTAGCTGGTAGTAACTCTATGGCTAATTGGAGTGACGGTGTCTCACATTCAATGGTTAACACAACTTCTAAACCGTAACGCAGTTGAAAAGGAGTGAAACTTTTAACAGGTTTTGCTAAAGTTCGCTATGCCAATAGTGTGAAAAAAATCATGGTATGCTCATTCGATTTGTGAGTTCCAATAATCCGTTTAATCATGGTGGTTAAAAATTTATTGACGGCTTCAACCTGATAATTAGCTTGCAGGTAATATGGAGTAGAGCTACCATGGCGCAGGCCAATTTGATCGTAAAGTTCGGTCATCATTATATTTCAGAAATGACTCCCATGGTCTGTGATAATAGCTTGGGGTACAACGAAACAAACAATCACATGATTGAAAACAAAAATAGCTCCAGTTTTTTCATCTGCAGCAAATGTAGGCATTGCCTTGGCCCATTTGGCAAAGTAATCTACAGTGAGAATAATATATCCATGCCCCCTTGGCCGAGTGAGGGTTACATGTAATCAAATCAATGCCCCATTTTGGAAATGGACCAACAGAAATAATTGGGTGAAGAGGATTTGGAGGCGCACACATATTTCAATAAAAACTTTGGCAGTTGTGGCATTTTCAAACCACAATAATACAATCTTTGAACAATGATGGCCAAAAATAGCCAGCACGCAATACATTTTGGGTTGTGGCAAACCCAGACAGATGACCACCACACTCTCTAGAGTGGAATTCATTTAAAACCCTTTCAGCCTCTTTGTGAGTTATACAATGTCGAAAAATAGAATCCACACCACGATGATAAACTGTGTCCCAAACAATATTGTGTTGCTAGGATTGATACCAGATTCTCTGTCGATTTGAATGTGAAATCTCTGGATGAAAGTTTTGGGTTTGAAGATATATGATGATATCTCCATACCATGGATCTAATGTACTGATAAGAAATAGAGATTCATTTGTGATTTGATTCTCTACCATGATTTCCGTCTTTGTATTAGGAAAGTCACACATGAGTTCTGTAAACACCAATGATTTATTTGATTTAGATTTCTCAAATTCCAAATCAAACTCTTGTAGGATAACAATCCATTTAGATTATTTTCCACTGAGTAATTTTTTTTCAGAATATACATCATCGGGTTTTAATTGGATATTACAGTTGAGTAGGAATTCCCATATTTAGATAAAAAATAACTGAATGCTCTGGTACATAAATTATTTTAATATTAAATAAATAGTAAACATAGCATGGGCACAACCATTTGTCATAAGTAGTATACTATATCATGAATAATAGAACTCCTTGCAGCCTGAATGGTGGAAACTAGATCTAGGGTCATGATTTCCACTTCCCGAACTAGTAAGATTTTATCCATGTGATTGATTGTGTCGAAGTCGAACATGCTAGAAACCACTTGATTACCAGTCAATGATGTGAACTGTTAACAAGTGTGAGAGAAACCAACAATAATGAAAATGGCTCTCAAAGTACTCAGTACAATCCACAAAGTGTGAATAAATAATTTGTAGTCAAACACTTCACAGAACCATTCAATCGAAGGTCAATGATGTAACTTGTCATCTAAGGTAAGAAAACTACCATTAAAGCATGCAGATGCCAAGGTACTGATAGGATTCTAGATCAACTTTCTATATGATGAGTTGTCATTGATAGAAAGTGACCTATCACAAGGAAGCCCACAAAATGAAACCATTAGATCAAGTTTTGAAGAAGTATTTTCAAGGACTGACTCAGGGATGGTCAACACGAATGGAGACAAATGTTTGCAATGAATGGTTTATTTGAACTGTCCCTTGAACACATAATGACACTAGAGATGGCTTGGCATCATTTTACCTGAAGCTAATACCTAGAAACCAGCTGAAGAATTTTAGTGTGGTTTGATTAACTGTTAGACAAAGGATTTTCCCAATCCAAATACAAGTGTGACAAAAAGTGTTGTGTTCAAGAGTGGTATACTTATTTTTAAACAAGGGTGACAACTGGATTGCTTTTCTCTCTTTTTCCCCCACCATTACTAGCAAGTACATCTTTATTTTTGACAAGATTTAGGAGGATAACATTTGCTTGTTTGTGTAAGCTCATCCTTCGGATGGGTCCATATTAGTATTAAAATCAAACCCTAAGAAGGAGTGATTCGATCCTGTTGTTATTGACAGGTCCTTTACTGTTAAATTTGAATGAGTCTAGTATAGGAGAAACTCGATGTTTTTCCATTTTATGGAGCCAGAAGAAAACATAAGTAAACTCCATGGTTGTAATTTTTCATAAATAGTCCATTTCAATCCAGAAAAGGGGTAAACTTATATAGAAGGGACGACTATTCATTTCCTTTAACAAGTTCGAATAATCAAGTACTCAACGATATTTTCATGTTTAGAGAGTCTGAAAAGGGCTTAAAATAGAACTCCAGGGTTTCACTTTTCCGTAATTTTCAAGAGCCCGAAAAAGTGATAAAAGTATAATCAGCATCAAAGTAAATCTTTTCACCAAAATAACTTGTATTTTTCAGAAAAACTCAAAATATTAAACATACCTATTCAAGAAAAATAAAAATGTTGAAAGATAGCCTTTTAAAGTGAAAAATAAATAAAATATAATATAATATTTTATTCATTCAAAAACTATAAAAAGGATTTTAGCAAAATCATTTTCAGCTTTTATCCTCAGAGCAGTGGATTGAGAGCTTTTGGCAAAACATTTCATGAGCTAATATTGGGATAACCAACCATTCATTCCGTGATTCGTCAGAACCAAGTCATCCACATCATCTTACTCTTCATTTCTATCTGTTCCAATTCTCCTTTTTAGCTTTAATTTCATTTTTGGGGATGAATTTGTGTTCAAAAATGTTCTCTTGGGGTCCGCAGGTTATATGCGTGCTACCTGCGGACCCCGATAATTTTAGAAAAAAAAAATTATCAAGCTACCGCGGTTTTTTGTGTGGAGCCTGCGAGGACGTCCGCACTGTCTCCACAAAAATATTGCAGAGGTGCCGTGACTGTTTTAAAATTTATAAATTCTCTTAAAAATGATTAAAGTTTTACACTCTAATGGTTTCTAACATTCAAATGTGCTTATTTTTAGGCTATTTCACCATGATAGAGTGGAGAGAACGTGAGCATGAGGCTATAGACAATGAATCCATGAATGATCCCGCAAAAATGCGTGTGTAGACAATGAAGCCATGGATGATCCCGTAACAATCCATGTGTTAAAAAATTATGGTTTATATAAGTTTTGGGCGATCCAAGGTATGAAAGCACATGTTGAGCTGATGACATCACTAGTAAACACATGGGATGTTCAAGATCACTTCTTTATCATTGGTTACCATTGGCTCAAAATCGAGCTCGAGGATATCTATTTCCTCACTGGTTGTCCCGAATAGGAGAAAACATATCCTTGTTTTGGGCTAGACAGGATGGTCTACCCGTTGCTAGCTATAGACAAAAATTTTGCAGTGTTGAGGCAGATCCAAAGGATAATCGTATAGACATAAATCCTATCTTTCGATTAGATCTCAAAGTGATTGCATTCACGATAACCAACTTAAGTGGTAGTGCAGTTGAGTTGCACATGTAGCCACTAAGTCTCAAATTTAGACCGCGGTAGAGTGTTTCTGAGGCACCATATTCAACTAGAATGAAGGGTTATTGGCCAACATGAAAGGTAAACTAACCAGAGAGAAGAACGAAAATTTGAAAAACTTTGGTTATGAAGCCATTTTGATTTCATTTTCTTTGGAGAGAATCCCGCTTCTCGCCGCTCAGCTTATTCCAGTAGATCATGGGAAACATCGGGAACCTTGGATGGTACATTGGGTTGCATTAATGGCCTGCCATGGTGGCAATGGAAGTTCAGTGGTTTGGTTCACTCCAACGTACTGTATGTGGCTAACGAGCAAATTCTTCACAATCGAAGACTTCCCTTATGCAGGTATAGATTTCAAAGATGATTCTAAGATGTCCTTGTGTCCAAGGGCATAGTGGGATGAATCAGGTAAGCGAACTATTTTGATATTAACCTAATTTTTATTTATTTTTTAATCATCCAATAATGATAACAATATTTAAATGTAGATTTTGGTCCAAGATTACCGGCTACAGTCTGCCACTTTTATAGGCTACAAGCGGAGCCTATAGCACCACCACAAGATCAGGCACTAGAGATCCTAACTGATATGGAACACAACCTACAGAGGTTAACCATAGATATTCCTGAGACAAGGACAGATGAAATTCCTACCCAGCTTCAGAGACATGTTACAGGTGTTCTACGATAGTTTAGGAGATTCATGTGCAAGGTGGCGCGTGCCATAGTCTATTACCATGATCATCATCCCGAATAGGGGATGACCGTTGTGGATTGACATGTTTTTTTTTTCTTATCATTATCTATTAGATCATAAGGTGTTTGAACCTATGATCATAGACAATGTAGTATTTTTGAAAACAAACCTATCTATGATATTACTACTTTCTTTGAGTATATTGTTCAACATGTATCAAATGTTGTTTTGGTTTACTATTTTAATGTTGCAAATGTCTATTTAGAACATGATTAGTTAATGTGTCGACCAATGTGTCTAAATTTCTTGAAATGTGTTGATATTCAATGTAATCAAACTGTCGCTCCAATATACGAACCTTCAAAATTAATCTCAATAACACCAGATTCTTAATTGCGTATACTCTGTTTAAATGTAATACAATGAGTTTTGAATCCCACCTAATGATCAAGCATTTAATTCCAAATGAAATGGCATCAGATAATAACTCATTGAGTGCGCTATATTCTTCAATATTGTGTGTTGTTTGACCAAGGGTTACCCCATGCATAGAAACTAACTCATCAATGGGTGAATAGATAACCCAAGTTGCAGAAGAGATATTCCGTGTACTATGATAGGTACCATCAACAAAACCAATGTACATTTGAAGGGATGTAAACATCTAAAATATAAAGAGTAATCAAGATAAGAAGTGATAGTAGTAATAAAAAACTTAATCTAGGCACACTTATATAATCTAAGGCACACTTATATAAAAAATAGATAATATACAAGTGATATATTCACACGAGAGTCAAGTATAATATATCTTAAGATAAATACCATTTATGGGCTTATCTAAAGAGACCCCATCATAATTAGTCAATTCATAGGCCCTTTGGCAAGCACCGTGCCACATCGGTTCAAATGTAGGGACCGTGCCACATCAATTCAAATTTCCCAACACCTAGCTTATTGTTAGCTTGATCATATAGTAAGACTAGGTTACCTTTCAAAAAAAACACAAGGGGTGACACTTCGATCATACTGAGCTTTCACATGTTTCTTATGAGCTTCAGTGGCTAATGAAGCAGTGCGCCGAGTCTCATATAATTGTGCTAAGTACAAACATATTTTTTCCTCTTCAAAGGTAGTTGGTAGTAACTCTATGGCTAGTTGGAGTGATGGTATTTCACATTCAATGGGTAACATAGCTTGTAAACCATAAACCAATTGAAAAGGAGTGAACCTTGTAGCAGTTTTTGCTGAGGTTCAGTATGGCCATAGTGCTAAAAAAATAATGATATGCCAATTCAATTTTTGAGTTCCTGATCCAGAACAAAGGTGTCCTAGGTGACATAAAAGTGCTTCTTGGAGGTGGAAATTTGGAACTTGCGTACCCCCCAAGAGTGCCTTGTATGTGTGGTTGAAGTCTGGGTCGCTCTCGTCAAGAAGTAGCCAATCAGAAGTCTCATGCCCAAAAGAGTTGAGAATGGTGGTAAGAGCCACGATCGGTGGTTGGGTGAGGCAGTCTGCAACATTATTGGTGCTACCCTTCTTGTACTTGATGTTCAAATGAAACTATTGCAGATATATGGACCACTTTTGATGGAGATAATTCTGCAACTTCCCTTGCTTCTGTATGAACTGTAGGGGCCGGTGGTTTGTGTGGATGATTGTTTCCTTCCCCAAAATGTAATTCTTCCATTGTCGACAAGCTTGCACAATGGAATACATTTCTTTGTCATAAGTGGGATACTTGCGAACTGTGTCAGACAATGTCTCACTGTGATATGCCACTGGATGTCCCTGTTGAGTAAGAACTTCCCCAATAGCATAGTCAGAGGCATCTGTCTCGGTCTCAAATGGTTGTTGCAAGTCTAGTAATGTGAGCACTGGGGAAGAACAGAGGCGATTTTTCAATTCTGTGAACACCTTCTGTTGAGATTCCAACCAAAAGAATTTTACTCTCGCTCCTCCCTTGGTGACTTGACTTAAGGGCCAAGTGATATGAGAGAATCCAAACACGAACCTACGGTAGAAATTAGCAAGACCCAGAAAGCTGCGAAGCTCTGTTATAGTGGTTGGGGCTGGCCAATCCCGAATGACTTCGATCTTGTTTGGATCCACATGCACCCCCATTTCATCAATAATGTATCCTAGATATTGAACCTGGATCATGCCGAAAGTGCACTTCTCCAAATTGGCACACAACTTGTCTTGCCGCAGTGTTTGGAAGACTTGTCGGATGTGGTGGAGGTGCTCTTCCCAAGTCTAGTTGAAGATCAGAATGTCATCTAAGTAAACCACTACAAATGAGTTGGTGAATGGCTGCAAGATATCATCCATCAACATCATGAAGGTTGTGGGAGCATTCGTCAACCCAAAAGGCATGACCAGCCATTTTAAAATGCCTTCCTTGGCTTTGAAGGTAGTCTTCCACACATCAGAGGGTTCGATTGGTACCTGGTGATACCTAGACTTCAAGTTGATCTTGCTGAAATATTTCGCCCCTTTGATTTGGTCTAGAAGGTCATCAATCCATGGGATTGGGTACCTATTCCGGATAGTGATCTTGTTCAACACCCGATAGTCTATACAGAGTCTCCACATCCCATCCTTCTTCTGTACCAACACGATCGGGCTCCCACAGGGTGATGAACTTGGTTGGATGTGACCTTTTTGTAGAAACTCTTGAATCTGCCTCTTGATTTCATCGTTCTCTAGAACAGAGTGCCGATAGATCGGTCCATTGGGTGGCGGCGCACCTGGGGTTAGATCAATCGGGTGCTTGACCTGACAGTGTAGAGGAACCCTTGTGGGTGAGGTGAATATGTCCCCGTACTCCTCCACAACCTTGTCCATTTGTTGTTTTCGTGTAGAGGAGCCCTGTATGGAAGTCTTGGCCACAATCTTATTCTTGCCCTAGGCGTGGATCATCAGGAAAATGAATTTCCTGGTTTGGGAAATGAGCTTACTGCATTTTTTTGCAGTAACAAAAGAGATAGCGGCAGGAGGTGGTACCTCTGGTATCCTGTACAAATTATTTCCCAAAGTAACAATAACAGCACGAGGTCACGACTCATACACAACATGACGCTTCCACAAGTATGGTTATCCTAATAATACATAAGAAACATTAATAGGATCAATGTCACATAATACCTCATATGTGAAGGGCTTGATGCTATATGGAAGGCGGCACTGCTAGCTAACGCGGAGATCTCATCCTTGGTGAAGCCACCCGATGGTGTATGGATGTGGGTGAGCTGTGGTCAGCAAGCCCAACCGCTTCACGACATCTGCTGAAATGAGGTTCTTTTGGCTCCCATTATCGACAATGAATTGTACCGAGGAGCCATTTACCCACATCTGGGAGTGGAAGAGACGTTCCTCCTCCTCTGGATCTTCCAGTTCCTCCTTATGGATCTTCGTAGTGGCAACAGTGGCATTGGGCTCCGCATCAATAATATGTTTCCCTTTGTCATTCCCCTTGTCATGTTCTGATTCAAAGTTGGAGCATGCATCTAACTCAGAAGCCGTCATCTCGGCCACCAGCGACTTCTTAGCCTGACACTCACTTTTGTTGTGAGTGGAGCTCTTATGGAACTGACACCACTTCCTCGTGTCCTTCTTTGGATTTGCGGTGTTTTTCTTTGCTTGCAGCTTTGACAAGTTGTCTTGGGCTGCCATGCCTTGGCTCTGTCCTTTGCTCTGTGGTTTGGGAGCACATTTCCCTTGCTTTTGATTCACAGATCCAAAGTCTTGTTTCTTCTATTTGAATTTCTGCTTAATCTTGGCATCATACTGGTATGACGTACCAAGCGAGGAGATGTCAAGGAACTCCATTTCCTCCTAAATGTATCTGTGCAAAAAACTGTGATACTTTAGCACTATATGTTTCTCTGAATCTTTGATACCCAAATTTTTGCACAGGGTATGGAATATATTCGTTAGCTCATGCACATCTCGATCCCTTTGTTGTCACAGTGTGGTCCATTTTATGTACTTGTCCTCATAGCTCCCCACAGGATAGTATTATTCCTTGATGGAGTCTCGAAAAGAAATCCAAGTGGGTATGGCTATGAAAAGAGAGGGTTCTGTATCATCCTTTTTCTCATAGTAGGTTTCCGACCAGTCCTTGACATGGGGGGTAGCTTTGAGGAGTGCAAAAATAATCTTCTCCCGGTCAGAAAAATCATGAACCGAGAAATATCCTTCTAATAGATTTATCTGAAAATGGATTGTAATTGAAAAGGGTGCAAGGTATCCATTTTCATTTATGTAAATGAGTGCAAATACTCCAAATTTTAAATCTGAAAATGTGAGAACTTCTTATTTCTAATACAGAGATAGACTGTAGGGGCATTTACCGGATATGTCACCTTTCAAAGAAAGAATGAATCCAGAAGCTACCTAGCCCTCTTATAGAATCTACCTAAAGAAATAATAGAAGTAAACACTCAGACTTAATTAAAATGACCTTACTCAAACTTGACATTATGAAGTATTTTTCTTGGAAGAGGTGTATGTATTTTCTTCTTTTTATGTGTTTTAAGTTTATTTGTTTTTGCTGAAACTTAACATGTATATCAGTAACATAATTCAGCCATAGAATAACAAAACACAACAGCAATATAATATAGGAGTTCACCCCAACTCTTTGGATACATCTCCTTTGAGCTTCGTCAACATGACTAGACTCTTTTGGATTAAGGTACTTAAATTCTTTTACAAGCTCCACACTTAACCAAAATGAATACGAAAATGATTCAAAGGGCTGAGAATACCATTTTAAATCTATTTAATGGCTATCCAATTCCTGCAAATAGCTTTAGGCTTCCATTGACACACATCCTTCTGTCAGTGCACTAAGCTTCTTTGAGCTTCTAAATGGTACAAACTCCCTCAGATTTCTATTTCTGCTCCTGAAACCACTACTGCTGCATCCAATAATGATCATACATCAAATATCAACTGATAATTTGCTTACATTAAGCACAACATCCCCAAAAATGGCTCTCCTCCACGGTTTGCCCAGGGCTTCCCACGACTTCATATCAACTTATCGAGCTCTTGAAGTACTCAAAATGATCTAAAACCACTTCCATTGGTTCCATAATGACTGAAGTAGTCAATATATAGTTTTTTTTCATCAAAAACAGCCTCCGGCTGCTCTGGTTTCGCCTACACACTCTGTTTGGAAAATGGCCTCTAGAACTTAAATGAAGCTTTTCAGCTTTCCAAAGTTCTTAACAGGCTCTGAAAACCATATAAAAAGATTCAAAAGGCATGAAATAGCTAATAATGCCTATTCATTTACCTTAAACAGAGAAACACGGTCCAATACACAGCCTTCTCCTTCCAGGCCCTGATGGCTCCTTCATTTTCTTCGATTCTTAAACCTCCAAAGATGACCTCTGTTAGATTTCTGACCTGCTCCATTGAATCCAGAAGGTCGAAGAGACCCAAAAAAAAAAAAAAAAAATTTCACTTCAAAAGGATCTCCCATGTGAAATATATGGCCCAAATAGTCTTTTGCCCAATGTTAGGCAAAAACCCCACAAAAGGTGGGCCAACTTTAGTTAACTGCAGCTAAATGTGGAGGCATCTCCTGATTTGGCGGCACGCTGCCAAAATTGGTGGCACTGCTAAATGATAACATTTAATGTTTGAAGACGTGGCCACATGTGAACTTATCTACAACATTTAATGTCCGAAATTTAAGTTAAACGTGGCAACAATTTTGGTGGTCACATGTAAAGCTCTGCCGAGACCGCCGGTTTAACAACAATTCAATGGTTTGTTTTATAACCGTTTTTTAACTCCACTCCACCACGTATTGAATCACATGTTTTAAAGCACGTATACCATAGCCCACGTGCCCTTTGAACTTTTAAAACATTACGTTGCGATTTGAATTTTTAAACATTTTCCACATGAACTTTGGGTTTTAACATAGTTTTTTTTTTAATTTTATTTAATATATATGTGTGGTTTTAAATATTTTTTAATAAGGTTTAAAATAATTTAAAATTAATTAAAATATATATTAATTAATATAATATATGATTAATTTAAATCATATAAAATATAAAAAAACATATAATTTAATAATTTAAACCTTAATAAAAATAAAAATTTTCCATCACATAATATTAAAAAATTTCCTTGCAAAATTGAAAGTTATTGGGCGATTTCAAAATGCAATAACTTTTTCATATGGTAATGGATTTTAGTGCCATTCATGGCGTTGGGATCATATTGCCGAGGCCTATCCGGTCGCTCAGGTTCCAATTCAATTTGAGCACTTTCATTTTTGAGCCTTTTTCCCAAGCTTAGATTTGAGCTCCTGATCACACCTCCCAAATGAGAGGCTTTTGGTCCCCAAAAGCTTACTCAAATGAAGAACTGAACTGTAATACATCAAATGAGAGAATAAAAATCCTCTTCTCTTCAACCCTTCAAAAATTTTCCTTGCAAAGAAAATGAAATCGAACCACAAATGGAAAGAATTTGACAATTCCCTTCCTGAATGCGCTTGTCCACAACTGTCCACAACTGACCTTCTCGAACTCACACATAAATTTCTGATGAGAAATTTATAGAATGAAATTGTACAATGCTGCCTTGATCAATGATCTAAGGTGGCTCAAAACAAACAAGATATTACAGCATAAAATACATGCATACATCTAAAATTTGCATATGTACAAAAGGAGTACTTCTTACTATGTCAAGAAGTCCATCAACTTCTCACCAAGCCACTTCCATGGCGAATTTTGCTACTGCAACTTTTCCTCATGTGAAACTTCCCTTTCCACATCAATAATGGAATCCATGATTACACCTTTGCCAATATTTGTGTCCTCTTGCTGCATGTGCGTGGGACGACGAGTTGGATGCAAAGTCTAACAATGAGAGACAACATGTCCCTTCTTTTGCCAAAAAGTGCAAATCATATGCACATTCTTTGAAGATAGTCTTTGACTCATCTGCTTCTTATGTGCCTTCTTCCTCATCCAGCATCTCGAAACATGATGGTTAAAACGACCACAATATGTACAATAAATCCACTTATGTTTCTTTGCATGCTTTCCATAAGCTGCATGTCTACCATCTTCTTGCTGCAACAAAGGCTTAAAACAATGGTAAGGAAGATTGCCATCATGACATTGATGTAATTGAGAACTTGGGAGAAATGTTCTCTTCAAATTTGCATCACATTCTTGAATGCATGTGCTCAAAGCTTCGCCATTAAGTTGCTCATAGCGAAGACCAATATTCTTGGGACACTTCACAACACAAATAGGCTCAACAATGCCTTGTGCATGCTTGCCCAAACCTTTGCCTTCTTGATAGCCCATTTTGAACATCAATTTGGACCCAATACCTCTTGTATGCCTTTCAAAAGAACCAACACACTTTTCAATAGAGGAAACTGAACACAAATTAGAATGATTTACCTCATGATTTACATATCTGGTAAATGAAAGGTGACATATCTAGTAAATGCCCCTACAGTCTATCTCTGTATTAGAAATAAGAAGTTCTCACATTTTCAGATTTAAAATTTGGAGTATTTCCACTCATTTACATAAATGAAAATGTATACCTTGCACCCTTTTCAAGTACAATCTATTTTCAGATCAGAAGGTATCAGAGCCTCTTATAGACTCTGCCTAAAGAAATAATAGAAGTAAACACTCAGACTTAATTAAAATGACCTTACTCAAACTTGACATTATGCGGAATTTTTGCTTGGAAGAGGTGTATGTATTTTCTTCTGTTTATGTGTGTTTAAGTTTATTGTTTTTTTATGAAACTTAACATGTATATCAGCAACATAATTCAGCCATAGAATAACAAAACACAACAGCAATATAATATAGGAGTTCATCACAACTCTTGGGCTACATCTCCTTTGAGCTTCGTCAACATGACTAGACTCTTTGCGATTAAGGTACTTAAATGATTTTACAAGCTCCACACTTAACCATAATGAATACGAAAATGATTCAAAGGGATGATAATACCATTTTAAATCTCTTTAATGGCTGTCCAATTCTTGCAAACAACTTTAGGCTTCCATGGACACACATCCTTCTATCGGTGCACTAAGCTTCTTTGAGCTTCTAAATGGCACAAACTCCCTCATATTTCTATTTCTGCTCCTAAAACCACTACTGTTGCATCCAATAATGAGCATACATCAAATATCAACTGATAATTTTCTTACATTAAGCACAACGTCCCAAAAAATGGCTCTCCTCCACGGTTTGCCCAGGGCTGCCCACGACTTCATATCAACTTATAGAGCTTTATAAGTAATAAAAATTATCTAAAACCACTTCCATTGGTTCTAGAATGACTGAAATAGTCAAGATAGAGTTTTGTTTCATCAAAAACGGCCTCCGGCTGCTCCGGTTTCGCCTACACACTCTGTTTGTAAAATGGCCTCTAGAACTTAAATGAAGCTTTTCGACTTTCCAAATTTCTTAACAGGCTCTGAAAACCATCTAAACAGATTCAAAATGCATGAAATAGCTAATAATGCGTATTAATTTACCTTAAACAGAGAAACACAGTCCGATACATAGCCTTCTCCTTCCAGGCCCTGATGGCTCCTTCATCTTCTTCGATTCTTAAACCTCTGAAGATGACCTTTGTTAGATTTCCGACCTACTCCATTGAGTCTAGAAGGTCGAAGGGACCCCAAAAAAAAAAAAAATCACTTCAAAAGGATCTCCCATGTGAAAGATATGGCCCAAAAAGTCTTTTTCCCAATGTTAGGCAAAAATCCCACAAAAGGTTGGCCAACTCTAGTTAACTGCAGCTAAATGTGGAGGCATCTCCTGATTTGGCGGTGTGCTGCCAAAAATGGCAGAAATAATAACTTCTAGCATTTAATGTTTGAATACATGGCCACATGTGAACTTATCCACGGCATTTAATGTCCGAAATTTAAGTTAAACGTGGCAACAATTTTGGTGGTCACATGTAAAGCTCTGCCGAGACCGTCGGTTTAACAATAATTCAATGGTTTGTTTTATAACCATTGTTTAACTCTGCTCCACCATGTATTGAATCACGTGTTTTCAAACACGTATACCATAGCCCACGTTCCCTTTGAACTTTTAAAACATTACGTTGCCATTTGAATTTTTAAACATTTGCCACATGAACTTTGGGTTTTAACATAGTTTTTTTTTTTAATTTTATTTAATATATATGTGTGGTTTTAAATAATTTTTAATAGGGTTTAAAAATAATTTAAAAATAATTAAAATATATATTAATTAATATAATATATGATTAATTTAAATCATATAAAATAAAATAAAAATATATATATAATTTAATAATTTAAACCTTAATAAAAATAAAATTTTTCCAACACATAATATTAAAAAATTTCCTTTCAAAATTGAAAGTTATTGGGCGATTTCAAAATGAAATAACTTTTTCATATGGTAACAGGTTTCAGTGTTGTTCACGGCGTTGGGATCGTATCGTCGAGGCCTATCTGATCGCTTAGGTTCCAAGTCAATTTGAGCACTTTCATTTTTGAGCCTTTTTCCCAAGCTTAGATTTGAGCTCTTGATCATGGATTCAACCATCTATCTATGGCATCTGCATCTATTTGACCCTCAAATATGGGAATGTCAAAATTTACTTGTACCTTAAAGGGAGTCACACCTCCAGAGTGGCTGCTGGATGCAAGTGCGCCGCTAGTGGGTAGCCATTGAAAGATCTGGGCAAAGTTATCCATCATCGCGTTCCTTTTTTTTTTGAGGGCCTCCTTGAGAGATATTTTGATAGGATCTCCTTCTCCCTCATCTTTATTTTCTTCCCCCATGGGCGTCCATCGGGGTTTTTGATGCTGATCTTGCAAAGGTTCAACCGGATCAAGCCCTAACTCCTTATACCCCGACCTCGTTGGGGACATGAAAAGAAGGATAGAGAAAAAGTAGACTGCTATGATACCACTGATCTAGATTTATGCAAGAACGCAACAGAATATATAAATAACCATAAACATTGAGATGCAGTGGAAATAAGGCTTCATTTCATTAATCTCAAATATCATAAATATGCTTACAAACATAATGGAAATAAAATAGATAGGTTGCTGGTAGTGAATCTCTAAGAAGAGATGTGGTGGCTACAGACCTCTAAGATGTGGTACAATGAGGCTCGAGGGCCTATTTATTATGGGGAAACAATGGAGAACTCTAAACGTCCAAAAACCTAACCCTAGGAGATGAAGCGCCAAAACAATGGGCCCTGTTTGGGTAAATTGGTGTTTCAACTTCCTGGGGACGTAATTTCAGCATACTATCTCCATTTGACAGACATGATACATAATTAGAAATATCTATCCAAGGAATAAAAATGTCACCATGAATATCGATTCTAAAGCAGAATCATACTCGCTGGAGGAACGATGCCCAAAAAATGTCATTTAGGGCCTCAAAATGGCTCCGGAAGTTCAGGACCTAAAAAACTGCTAAAAATAGTAAGTTGTGCCGAACTAAAAAAAACTGAAAGAGACAATGGTGGGGCCCCAAGTGGAATAGGTGGGTGACCACCAATATCCACCTGGATAAGTTTCGATAATCCATTTAATCATGGTGGATAAAACTTTATTGACAGCTTCAACCTGACCATTAACCTAGGGGTAATATGGAGTAGAGTTATCATGGTGTAGACCAAGTTGATCGAAAAGTTCAGTAATCATTATATTTCAAAAATTACTCCCATGGTCTATGATAATAGATTGGGGTACACCGCAATTAGAAATCACATGATTGAATATGAACGTAGTTGCGGTTTTTCCATCTGCAGTGAATGTAGGCATTGCCTCGGCCCATTTGGTAAAGTAATCTACAACGAGAATAATATACCCATGCCCCCTTGGCTGAGTGAGGGTTACATGTAATGAAATCAATTCCCCATTTCACAAAAGGACCGACAACAATAATTTGGTGAAGAGGATTTGGAGGCATACGCATCTTTTAATAAAACATTTGGCAGTTGTGGCATTTTTGGACTGCAATAATATAATCTTAGAACAATGATGGCCAAAAATCACTAGTGCGAAATATCTTTTGGGTTGTGACAAACCCGAAAATATGATCACCACACTCTCTAGAGTGGAAATCATTCAAAACCCTTTTAGCCTCTTTGTGAGTTATACAACATCGAAAAACAGAATCCGCACCACGACGATAAAGTGTGTCCCCAACAATATGCTATTGCTGGGATTGATACCAGATTCTCTGTCGATTTGAACATGAAAGCTCTAGACGAAAGGTTCGGGTTTGAATATATATGATGATATCTCCATACCATGGATCTAACGTACTGATAAGAAACAGAGATTCATTTGCAATGGGATTCTCTACCACAATTTTTGTATCAGTATTGGGAAAGTCACACATGAGTTCTGCAAACACCTATCATTTCTTTGATTTAGATTTCTCAAATTCCAAATCAAACTCTTGTAGGGTGACAATCCATTTAGGGTATTTTCCACTGAGTAAATGTTTTGTCAAAATATACATCATCGGGCTTCAATTGGATATCACAGTTGTGTTTCGTAACAATATGTAGTGACAAAATCGTTGGACAGCTTGAACTGCTGACATGGTCAATTTCTCCACATGTGAATATTTAATTCCGGTCGGGTTCGTATTTGGAATTAGATAATAAATCACATGCTCATTGTGAAAATCATCTTTTTAAAATAGAACCATTTCAATGGTGGAATTAGAGGTTGCTAAGTATAAAAAATAGTCATGGCTGTAATTGGGTGGATGTAATAATGGTGAATGGGTTAACACATGTTTTAGAGCATCAAAATATCGCTTAGAAATCCCATCCAAAATAAAAGGAAAATTTTATTTCAACAACTAGGTAGAACCTTTTTTTAACTTATCATAGTTCTAGATAAACCTATGTAGAAAGTTTTCTTTCCCTTGTAAACTTTGGAGTTTGCAAATTGTAGAAGGAGGAGGTAAATCGATGATGGCCTCAAACTTCGAGGGGTCGACACGAATGCCAGCTTTCGAAACCATGAATCCCAGTAATTGTCCTGATTGGACACAAAAAATACATTTGTGGGAGTTCAAACGAATCTTGTAATGCCTATATCTCATGAAAATAGCTCACAAGTGAGTAGGATGATTGTCCCTGTGTAATGAGTGAGTAGGAAAATCATCCAGATAAGGTTGTATAATATGTTTGATATCATGAAAATAGTATGACATGGCCCTTTGAAAAGTTGCACCAGCATTGTTTAATCCGAAAATTAATTTGAAATAAGAAAATATCCCCTAAAAACATATAAACGTTTTTTTTGGCTGATCAACGGGGAGTATGTTTATTTGATTATATCCGAAAAATCCATCCATAAATGAAAAAATCTCATTTCTGGCACAATAATCAATAATTTGGTTGATATAGTGGGTAGGATAATTTTCTTTTGGACATGCTTTACTAATATCCCTATAATCGATGTATACTCGTATAGTCCCTTGTTTCTTGGTAATGGGAATTATATTAGATACCCAATATGTCAATGGAATTGGATAAATAAATCCTGCTTTTAGTAGCTTTTCAACTTCAACTTTAATAGCAATAGATTTTTGCGGATGTATTGGGTGTAATCTTTGTTTAATAGGCTTGGTATTGAGGTATGTATTTATTTCATGAATGACAATCATTGGATCGATTCCTGACATCTCTTCGTAAGACCAAGAAAATATTTCTCAAAATTCTTGAAATAGGGCTTTATATGTATTAATCTCTTCAATTTTCCAAGAAGCACCTATATGAATTTTTTCAACAATTCTAGGTTTAACTGATATGTCTAGAGGAACGGTTGTAGAAATGTTTCCCAAATTAATCTCAGAATCTGAATTTGTAATTGATATGGGATTCTATGGTTCCTTAACATAACAAATCGTAAAAATAGATGATAAATAATTTTCAAAACTATCAATTTCAGGTAAAAATGAAGATCTATGGTGTAGATCATCCTAGGTTAATTCATCCACTGACAAAAATTCTCAAATACTTTCATTAGTGTAAAACACTTGTTGAAAAGGATTGGAAAGTGATGTCAAGACTAAGCTTGATGGTGAACAAGATTCTTCGGTGATCACATTAATTTGATCAGGAGTAATTCAAAGTGTGTCATAAAATGACTCTATTGCCTCATATGCCATTCCAAAAGGACTCAAAGGCATCTTGCCATTGAAATAATCCATTTTTGACTCTGAATGCACTACCCAAGTGTCATCGTGTAACACCCCTATTTTTATGTTTTCAAGTTAGACATTTGAACTTCAATCCAAAGGGGGTGGACCCCAAAGGATAATTATTGTGTGGGTGTAATTAATTATTTAATTATGAAAAATAAATAAAATATTTCTGTGCATATTGACCAAATGATATTTTTGAGATCACTTGCCAAATCCATGAGGTAAATCTTTCAAAAATCCTTGAAAGAATTTAATTCTAATTTAGATTTTTGAGGAAAAATCTAGATTTCCCCAATGAGGTGGAGAGTAGTTGGGAAGGGGTAAAAAGCTGGAAAAGCAAAATGAAGCTTTCAAAGTCCCTAAATAAGGGAATCCTAGGAAAACAGGAATAAAAGAATCCTATAATTCTGGATGTAGAATTAGAAACAAGCTTTGGGGAGCATAAGCTTAAATAAGCTACTCCAGAACAGATTGAGGTTGGTCTGTTCTAGGAGGTGATCTCAGCTCGGGGGTGAGTTCTGGAGGACAAAAGAACTCTAAGGTTGGGAGGTTGGTCATTTGCAGAAGTGGTATGTTCATAAGTTTTCTATGAAAGGTTAAAATACCTATTATTGTGCAATATGGTTAATGGTTATAGATGTCATTTTAGATTAAAATTCTGAAGTTGTTATTCCTTACACTTAACAAAACTATTTAGAAGAAATTAATCCTCTCAACTCTGTATAGTTGTAGGAATAAAATCTGTCGGGAGAATCCATGACAGTCTCTAGACCAATTTTGGTTTAAATCTGAGGATACATCTTACCCCAAAGATGATTTAGTTGTTTAACTTTAATCTGCTTCTGTACTAATAAAATAATTGTTGCATATATGAAAATAAAGAAGGACACCCTTACATGTAACAGATATAATTGAAAACTAGACATACTTTAAACCTGTTTCATTTAGGTAATGATATAATCTAATAAGGTTATGTGTTATAGAAATAAAATTATACAGGTGGAAGTATAATTGACTACAGTAAATAGGCATTACCTAAATAGCGATGATAATGTAAATAAATGTTACAGTTAATATGAACATGCCATGAAAGCAGACTGTATAGTGTTAAAAAAGTTAAATTTCCTCTAGAGATCTGCATATATCAAACCAAAGTCTGCAAATTAAAGCTAAATGTTAATAGATATATTTTATATCTGTACTGTGGATAGAAGACTAGAAGTAATATAACTAACAAATTCTCTATTATGGCTAATATGAACATACATTTTAAGCACTTTGACGTTTAGAAAGTAAATTCCATTCAGAGACTTTCATTTATTAGACTAAAACCCTGTGATATAGGACAGAAAAATAAAATGAAATTGTAATAGGTGAAATTTTATATATGTACAGTGGCTATGAAATCAGAAGTTCTAGAACAGATAATCATTCTATTATAGTCTATGTTGGACATTAACTTATGGCAAAGTAATATGAAAGATTTTGCTAGAGAATATATGGGAAAAAATTTAAGTACACCTATGTAATTAAGTGATAATAACCCTTTCCAGAACTACAATAAAGTATGCATATGTCTGAACAGATGTGGGGACCCACATTAAGTGCACATAGGATTTTATCCCTATAGATGTAATATAAATACTTGTGTTGTATTTTAACAGTGCATGAACAGTGTATAGATTTAATAGAAAGGAAAAATATGAGTCAAAATTAGTTTATGTAAATTTAAAGTAGCCTCTGATACATGTACATGTGAAAGATTAATTAATTGCTAGAAATAAAATCTTTTACAAGCTCCCAACATATTAACTTAAGATTTATAGTATATACGAAGAAGGAGAAGAGTTATTTCTATCAGCTTATGAAATTAAGTACTCAAATCTTGGGAAGAACTGTAGATAATCAAAGAGAAGGAACTGTGTAATCATATAAAATAAAAATCTAAAATATAGAGAAAACATGTGTAGATAATGAACCCATTTCTGAAATTACAATGAGATACATAACTACTGTTTAACTTTTTATAAAAATATCCATTAGAAATGAATACTCTTGGTATAGAAACCAGTGAGAAACTCTTCCTCCATTATAAATCAAATATGAACAGGATTTGTATGACAAAAAAAATAATAATATAAAATAAAATATATGTTAATACAGTAACAAAGTCAATAATTCCTCATAAAAACGAGCACATCAGTCATAAAAATGCTATGGCAAACTCACTAATTTCAATTAAAGAAGAAGCGAGATCTGAAATGAGGGCTAAACGCTGAAAACCTCGTGAGACTTCCAAGGAAGTCCTAGTGAAGTGTGTCCTGATTGAACAGAGGAAGTATTAAATCAGATCACCTACCTGGAAACTCGAATAGTCGTATAAATGAGTTCTTAAACAGAGGAAAAATGTGACGATACATGTACAAGTCAAAACGATAAATTTTTTAACTATGTGTTATAAAAATTTCCAATGGAAACGACTTGGTATACCGACGAGGAATGAGAGATAGTTACCTGAGTGGTACTGACAAAAACGCCAAACAAATCAAGAGCCTGATAAAATACAATTTCACAATTATATATCAAACTTTGATGGATTATTATTATGAGAAAAACATATTTATAAAAATTCAAACTAGAGAGGAATTACTTCTGTGCATGGCCATGAATAAAATTCATTCGTAAAGCCGATTTTCAAAACCTAACCTATCAGTCACGATGGGAAGGTCGATTCAGGATGAATCGAAATGCTTCCTTTACCCACGTCGAGAATGAATAAGTCAAAAATCATATCAATGGAAAAATCAACATTTAATTACGACCCGGAACTTAAGATGTTCAAACAAACGATACAAATGAGTTCCATGAAATGTCCACAGGAGAATCGAGAGGAAATCTGTAATAATACCTATGCGTTCGAATGGAAATTACAGCAATGCCATTACTATATCAAGGTATTCGAACCAAACCACATAATGAAAATAATTACATTCAGAACAATGAAAATTTAGTTAAGATAGAAGGAAACCAAAACTCGACCTTCCAAGAGGAAAGGATATACACGTATAGACCAGTTTTATAACTATGGGATAAATAGCAGAGGTAAGTCTTACTGAGAGAGAGGTAGTGAACATCTGTGTTGTGGAAGAACTTGGAGAAGTTCGCATTGTCAACATATGAACAAATCAGAGAAAGAGAACCAAAGCTAAACACCACGCTCCAGAGAACCAAATGAATACTTCGCAGGAGAAAGTAAACTTTAAGTACCAGGAATCAGGATGAAACCCTCAAGCATCTCGACCCTACAAGTGGCAAACATTGGAATTCCCAATGACGGATCGATGACTCATGGTCGAGAGTTCAAGAAACATCAAGTGGAGGAAAATGTTAATTAATAACAGAGATTTATTGCCATAAATGAGAAAGACGTAACCATGTACCAAAGATTTTGAAAAACTACAATAACTCAAAACCGTAAGAATTTTTGGCTGGAACCCTGATAAAATGTCAAGTTCATACAATACGGAGATACTGCAAATGAAGGTTGTCAGTTCATGAATGTCAAAGCAATCCATAAGCGATCTTCTTGAACATCGAATGGAAGTTAAGGGGTGTTAATTATAATGTTTTATTATCTAAAGCAAAACTTAATATATATATGGTGTTGTAAACCAATAGATAATGTGAATAAGCCATGAGAACCATTACAAACTATAAGCATGATTTTATAGGGGGGAAAACGAAATAAATCCATATGTTTATATGCAATACTTATGTTATAGGTATGCAATATATATATATATATATATATATATATATATATATATATATATATATATATATATATATATATATATATATATATAATCCTATTATATATATATATATAAACAAATATGTTGTCTCTTAATTAATAGTAGTAAAGTGAAAGATCTATATTGGAAAAAGAAATAACCATATGATTATATGGAGTATTAGAAGAGAGCATTATATTCATTAGGATTGAGCAGTGTGTTAAAAATGTCGAAGGCAGAAATAATAAGAAAATTTCCACTAGGTGAAAGTAATTTATAAAAAATAAAAATAAAAAAAAATTGTGGGAGTTGGGATACATTACAAATGGTATCAGAGCTCATGTTAGAAAAACTATGTTGTTGTTGTGCTCACTGTATAAATTATTTCTTGTTGAGAAAAAAAAAAAAATTTGCTGATGTTGTTTTGTTTAGTGTACAGTGGTACTGGAACTAAAAATTCAATGGCTGAAGGAGATGAAATTTATGTTGATCTGCATGATGAAGATAACACGCCAAATCCCAATGCTCCTTTGATGGCTATGTTGCATAGGTTGCAATGGGAGATGGCTGAGTTAAGAAGCCAGAATGA
Source organism: Pinus albicaulis (assembly GCA_034641835.2). Taxonomy (NCBI): domain Eukaryota; kingdom Viridiplantae; phylum Streptophyta; class Pinopsida; order Pinales; family Pinaceae; genus Pinus; species Pinus albicaulis. The sequence continues at coordinate 393,742,625 of CM076570.1, forward strand.
CAGGTTGTCATTAGCCAGTGAGGAGCAGAAAAAACTCATAAGAGAACTGACTTCACGGAACAGCCAGGAAGGTGAAGGTTCTGAAAAGAGGAAGAAAGGCAAGTTCTCAGATGATTCTGAGGAAGATGAAACCACTAGACATCAGTCTAAATAGAGGAAGGAATTACAGGGGGAATTCCAAAAAATTAAGCCTCCCTCCTATGATGGGGAGAAGGACAAATATGCTAAGGCATGGTTGTTGAATATGATTAAATATTTTCAGGTCTATGAATATGAGAGCAATCTGAAGGCTAGGTTAGTTGTCTACCAGTTTCATGGTAAGGCTACCTTGTGGTGGGAGGAGACGAAAATGGTTCATTCCATTGATGAAAAAATAGTGACTTAGGAAGATTTCCAAGTCAAGTTTAAAAACCGCTATTTGAATGAACGTTATTATGATGATAAAGCAAAGGAGTTCCACGAACTCAGATTGGGATAGCTCACCATAGATGATTTTGTCACCAAGTTTACAAATCTGTTAAGGTATGTTCCTTATATTCTTGAAGAGAAGGAAAATGTACAAAGGTTTTTGAACTGTTTGCCTGCTGTGTACAAGGAGAAAATAGAGTTCGATAACAAAAAACTATGTATGAAGCGGTGAGGAAGGCTATATTATGCTACCAGCAGTTTAAAGGAAAGGGTGAGCATGGGAAAGGCTGGGTAAACAAGGGTGAATTCAAAGGAAAGAAATAGAAACCAACTTACTTGAAGAACTTTGGTAGGGATCATCAGCAGAAAAAATTTAATAAACCAAAAGAAAGTCAAACTGCTCAGTCCCAAGTTGGTTCAAAACAACTAGATGGAGATAATAAGAAGGAATGAATAGTTAAAATGTGGGAGCCTTTGAAATGTTGGGGCTGCGGAGAACCTCATTTGTTGAGGGATTGTCCACACTGAAATATTCAGATGGTTATGGGGGATCGAGAAGCTACCACAGTGAATGATATAGTAAGGAATATACCCACTATCAATGCAGCCTTGGAGAATCGACAAGCAGAACACCAGACTACTATGGTCGAGATGGAAGGTAAGATTGCTGACCAATCTATTACATTTTTGATTGATTCGGTTGCTTCTTTGAGTTACATTAGTCCATAAGTTGTAGAGAAATGCAATCTCAAGACTGAAAAGTTTTAGTAGTCTTGGTTGGTCCAGTTAGCCACTGGCACCAAGAGAAAAGTAACTCATCAGTTACCTCAAACAACAATTAAATTAAATGATTGTCAGATAAAATTAAATTTAAACATTCTGCCCTTAGGCTCATATGACTTGCTGATAGGAATGGACTGGTTAGAAAAGAGAAAGGCTATGATGAACTGTTGGGATAAAACTCTGCATTGCATAGATGAGGAAGGGAGACCCTTTATACTCAAAGGAAAACCAAAACCAATTTCTGTAAGACAAATATTAGCTCTGCAAGTAAAAAGAACAGCTAGGAAAGGATATCAAGTATATGCTGTACATGTTGAAGAAATAGGATAGCAACCTGAATAAAACCTGCTGGACACTTTGCCAGTGGCAAGAGACTTTAAGGAAGTTTTTCCAGATGAGATTCCTCATCTTCCCCCCAAAAGAGAGATTGAATTTTCCATCAATTTGGTGCCTGGAGAAACACCCGTTTCCAGAGCCCCTTATCGGATGACCCCCCCTGAAATCATGGATTTGAAAATGCAATTGCAATAATTGTTGAATAAAGGTTATATCAGACCGAGTGTGTCTCCTTGGGGAGCACTGGTGCTGTTCGTGAAAAATAAGGATGGAACCTTTAGAATGTGCATTGACTATCGTCAGCTGAATAAGCTGACAATTAAAAATAGATACCCATTGCCCAGAATTGATGACCTTTTTGATCAAGTAAGAGGGGCTTCAATATTTTCTAAGATTGATCTGAGGACTGGTTATCACCAACTCATAATTAAGGAGGAAGATATTAGTAAAACACCTTTTCGAACCAGGTATGGTCACTACGAATTTGTAGTCCTACCTTTCGGGTTGACAAATTCCCTTGCCACTTTTGTGTGCTTAATGAATAGAATTTTGAACAATTACTTGGATAAATTCGTACTAGTGTTCAGAGACGATATTCTAGTTTATTCAAAAAGTGAGGAAGAGCACAAAGAACACTTAAGGATAGTTTTGCAAACTTTGAAAGAAAACCAGTTATATGCCAAATTTAGTAAATGTGAATTTTATAAAGACAAGATTCAATACTTGGGGCATATTATTTCTGAACAAGGATTGGTTTTTGACCCTGAGAAAATAAAGGCTATTAGAGAATGGCCGGTGCCAACTGATGTTTTAGCAGTGAGATCATTTATGGGAATTGTAGGCTATTATCAAAGGTTTGTGGAATTTTTTTTTGCAAAAGCACATCCCATAACTTCAATACAGAGAAAAGGCATCAAATTTGAGTGGACTGAAAAATGCCAAAACAGTTTTGAACAACTAAAATTAAAACTCACTATAGCCCCTATACTGTAGATTGTAGATCCTGACAAAGAGCTTGTTGTGTGTACTGATGCATGTAGAGAGGGATTGGGAGGAGTTTTGTTGCAAGAAAATTCTGTTATTGCATATGAATCTAGAAAAATTAAGAAACATGAACATAATTACAGTGTATATGATCTAGAATTGGCTGTTGTAATTCATGCCTTGAAGATTTGGCGACACTATCTTCTTGGGAAAAAATTTACATTGATGACTGATCATATTAGTCTCGAGTATTTCTTTTCTCAAACAGATTTGAATGCTCGACAAGCCAGATGGTTGTCTTTTCTAAATGAATTTGATATGGAGATAAAACATATCAAAGGGAAAGAAAACAAAATTGCTGATGCGCTAAGCAGAAATGCTTTCCAAAACATAAGCAACATTAGGAGTAGTGCCAGTTTTTATTTATAAGATCTAGTTGAAAAGATAGCAGATCAAGATCCAAAATATGGGAATCTACAAGTGAAAATCTTAAAGAAAGAAATGGTTGAATACACCCAAAACCAGAAAGGGCTGATCTGCTATAAAAACAGATTGTATATCCCCAATGTAGAGTCCTTGAAAAAAGATATCTTAGATGAATATCATAAACAACCATATTCAGGACATCCTGGATATCAGAAAATGCTAACAGCTTTGAAAAAGAAATTGTTTTGGCCAGGAATGAAAAAGGATGTAGCAGACTATTTAGCTAGATGCATGGAATTTCAACTAGTGAAAGTGGAACATCAGCACCCAGCTGGTCTTTTGAATCCCTTGCCAATTGCATAATGGAAATGGGACACTGTTTTTATAGATTTCATAACTGGGTTACCCAAAACAAAGTACCAGCATGATTCAGTGATGGTAGTGGTAGAGACTTTAACAAAAGCTACACACTTCATACCTGTAAAATCTACTTTTGGGACAGCCCAAGTAGTAGATGTGTTCCTAAAAGAAATAGTAAGGCTACACGGGGTCCCAAAGATGATTGTTTCATATAGAGACTCTAAGTTCACAACAGCCTTTTGGAAAGGTCTGTTTGGGGGCATGGGCACTAAATTGAATTTTAGTACTACCTATCACCCTCAGACAGATGGTCAAACAAAGAGAACAAATCAGATTTTGGAGTATATGCTGAGAATGTATGTGATGGATATGCCATCAAAATGGGAAAACTACTTGAATTTAGATGAATTTTCTTACAACAACAGCTATCAATCCACCATAAAAATGAGTCCATTTGAAGCACTCTATGGGAGAAAGTGTTATACTCCTTTAAGTTGGAGCCAACCTGAAGATAAGCTAGTATTGGGGCCAGATACTTTACAAGAAATGGAAAGGATTTCCAAACAAATACAAATAAATATGAATATAGCACAAGAATGACATAAAAACTATGCTGATAAGAAGAGGGTGCATCAATATTTCAAAGTGGGTGATCATGTGTACCTGCGTATTAAACCCAAAAGAGCACAGTTTATGCTGGAAGTTGTGCAAAATTGGCTCCTAGATATTGTGGGCCTTTTGAGGTGTTAGAAAGGGTGGGACCAGTGGCTTATAAATTGGCCCTACCACCCCATGTTAAAGTTCATGATGTGTTTCATGTTTCATTATTAAAAAGATATGCACATAACGCTTCTCACATTTTTTATTGGAATGTGATACAGGTGGAAACAAAAGGGGAGTTCCTTCCAGAGTCGCTTCAAATATTGGAGCGGGAATAAATTGAATTGAGAAGCTGAACAGTAGCAAGAGTAAAGGTGCAGTGGAAACAATTTACTGCTGAAGAAGCTACATGGAAAGGAGAAGCTGAGATGATGGAAAAATATCCATATCTATTTTCAAAATGAACTCTAGTAGTTAGCTGTTAACACCGAGGACAGTGTTTGTTTTCAGAGGGGGAATATGTAACACACCTAGTTTTATATTTTCAAGTTAGACATTTGAACTTCAATCCAAAGGGGGTGGACCCCAATGTATAATTATTGTGTGGGTGTAATTAATTATTTAATTATGAAAAATAAATAAAATATTTCTGTGCATATTGACCAAATGAGATTTTTGAGATCACTTGCCAAATCCATGAGGTATGGAAAGAGGCTAAGACTTTCCCCAAAAATATTTCAAAAATACTCGATAGAATTGAATTCTAATTTAGAATTTTTAGGAAAATTCTAGATTTCCCCAATGAGGTGGAGAGTAGTTGGGAAGGGGTAAAAAGCTAGAAAAGAAGAAATCAGCTTTAAAAGTCCCTAAATAAGGGAAGCATAGGCAAACAAGAATAAAAGCATCATGTAATTCTAGACGCAGAATTAGAAACGGGCTTTGGGGAGCATAATATTAAATAAGCTACTCCAGAACAGATTGAGGTTGGTCTGTTCTAGGAGGTGATCTCAGCTTAGGGGTGAGTTCTGGAGGACAGAAGAACTCTAAGGTTGGGAGGTTGGTCATTTGCAGGTTGGTCTGTTCATAAGTTATTTATGAATGGTTAAAATACCTGTTATTGTGCAATATGGTTAATGGTTATAGATGTTATTTTAGATTAAAATTCTGATTTTTTTACTCCTTACACTTAACAAAACTGTTTAGAAGAAATTAATCCTCTCAATTCTATATAGTTGTAGGAATAAAATCTGTGGGGAGAATCCATCAGAGTCTCTGAACCAATGTTGGTTTAAATCTGAGGATACATCTTACCCCAAAGTTGATTTAGTTGTTCAACTTTAATCTGCTTCTGGACTAATAAAATAACTGTTGCATATATGAAAAAAAAGAAGGACACCCTTACATGTAACAGATATAATGAAAACTAGACATACTTTAAACCTGTTTCATTTAGGTAATGATATAATCTAATAAGGTTATGTGTTATAGAAATAAAATTATACAGGTGGAAGTATAATTGACTACAGTATATAGGCATTACCTAAATAGCAATGATAATGTAAATAAATGTTACAGTTGATATGAACATGACATGAAAGCAGACTGTATAGTGTTAAAACAGTTAAAGTTCCTCTAGAGATCTGCATATATTAAACCAAAGTCCGCAAATTAAAGCTAAATGTTAATAGATATATTTTATTTATGTACTGTGGACAGAAGACTGGAAGTAAGATAACTGAAAAATGCTCTATTATGGCTGATATGAACATACATTTTAAGCACTTTGAAGTTTAGAAAGTAAATTCCATTCATAGACTTTCATTTATTAGACTAAAACCCTATGATATAGGACAGAAAAATAAAATGAAATTGTAACAGGTGAAATTTTATATATGTACAGTGGCTAGAAAATCAGAAGTTCTAGAACAGATAATCATTCTACTATAGTCTATGCTAGACATTAACTTATGGCAAAGTAATATGAAAGATTTTTCTAGAAAATTTATGGGAAAAACTTTAAGTACACCTATGTACTTAAGTGATAATAACCCTTTCTAGAACTACAATAAAGTATGCATATGCCTGAATAGATGTGAGGACCCACATTAAGTGAACATAGGATTTTATCGCTATAGATGTAATATAACTACTTGTGTTGTATTTTAACAGTGCATGAACAGTGTATAGATTTAATAGAAAGGAAAAATATGAGTCAGAAGTATTTTATGTAAATTGAAAGTAGCCTTTGATACATGTACAGGTGAAAGATTAACTAATTGCTGGAAATAAAATCTTTTACAAGCTGCTAAGATATTAACTTAAGATTTATAGTATATACGAAGAAGGAGAAGAGTTATTTGTATCAGCTTATGAAATTAAGTACTTAGTTCCTGCGAAGAACTGTAGATAATCCAAGAGAAGGAACTATGTAATCATATAAAATAAAAATCTAAAATATAGAGAAAACATGTGTAGACAATGAACCCATTTCTGAAATTACAATGAGATACATAACTATAGTTTAACTTTTTATAGAAATAGCCATTAGAAATGAATACTCCTGGTATAGAAACCAGTGAGAAACTCTTCCTCCATTATAAATAAAATCTGAACAGGATTTGTATGACAAAAAAATATTAATATAAAATAAAATATATGTTTAATACAGTAACAAAGTCCATAATTCCTTGTAGAAACGAGCATATCAGTCATAAAAATGCTATGGAAAACTAGCTAACTTAAATTAATGCAGAAGCGAGATCTGAAATGAGGGCTAAACGCCGAAACCCTCACGATACTTCCAAGGAAGTCCTAGTGAAGTGTGTCCTGATTGAATAGAGGAAGTATTAAATCAGATCACCTACCTGGAAACTCGAATATTCGTATAAATGAGTTCTTAAACAGAGGCAAAATGTGACGATAATTGTACAAGTCAAAACGATAAATTTTTTAACTATGTGTTATAACAATTTCCAAGGGAAACAACTTGGTACACCTACAAGGAATGAGAGATAGTTATCTGAGTGGCACTGATACAAACGCCGAACAAATCAAGGGCCTGATAAAATACAATTTCACAATTAGATATCAAACTTCAATGGATTATTATTATGATAAAAATGTATTTATCAAAATTAAAACCAGTGAGGAATTACCTCTGTGCATGGCCGTGAATAGAATTAATTTGTAAATACGATTTGCAAAACCTAACCTATCAGTCACGATGGGAAGGTCAATTCAGGATGAATCGAAATGCTTCCTTTACCCACATCAAGAATGAATAAGTCAAAAATCATATCAATGGACAAATTAACATTTTATTACGACCTAGAACTTAAGATGTTCAAACGAACGATACAAATGTGTTCCATGAAATGTCCACAAGAGAATCGAGAGGAACTCTGTAATAATACCTATGCGTTTGAATGGAAATTACAACAATGCCATTACTATATCAAGGTATTCGAACCAAACCACATAATGAAACCAATTACATTTAGAATGATGAAAATTTAGTTAAGATAGAAGGAAACCAGAACTTGGCCTTCCAAGAGGAAAGAATATACATGTATAAACCAGTTTTATAACTATGGGATAAATAGCAAAGGTAAGTCTTACCAAGAGAGAGGTAGCGAACATCTATTTTGTGGAAGAACTAGGAGAAGTTTGCATTGTAGACGTATGACCAAATCAGAGAAAGAGAACCAGAGCTAAACACCGTGCTCCAGAGTGCCAAATGAATACTTCGTAGGAGAAAGTAAACCTTAAGTACCAGGAATTGGGATGAAACCCTCAAGCATCTCGACTCTACAAGTGGAAAGCATCATAATTCCCAATGACGGATTAATGAATCATGGCCGAGAGTTCAAGAAATTTCAAGTGGAGGCAAACGTTAATTAATAACAGATTTTTATTGCCATAAATGAGAAAGACATAACCGTGTATCAAATATTTTTGAAAACTACAATAACTCAAAACAATAAGAATTGTTGGCTGGAACCCTGATAAAACGTCAAGTTCATACAATACGAAGACTTTCCAAATCAAGGTTGTCAGTTCATGAATGTCAAAGAAATCCATAAGCGATCTTCTTGAACATCGAATGAAAGATAAGGGGTGTTAATTATAATGGTTTATTATGTAAAGAAAAAATTAATATATATATGGTGTTGTAAACCAATAGATAATGTGAATAAGCCATGAGAACCATTACAAACTATAAGCACGATTTTATAGGGGGAAAAACGAAATAAATAAATATGTTTATATGCAATACTTATGTTATAGGTATACAATATATATATATATATATATATATATATATATATATATATATATATATATATATATATATATATATATATATATATATATATATATATATATATATATATATATATATATATATATATATATATATATAAAGATATGTTGCCTCTTAATTAATAGTAGTAAAGTGAAAGATCTATATTGGAAAAATAAATAACCATATGATTATATGGAGTATTAGAAGAGACCATTATATTCATTAGGATTGAGAAGTGTATTAAAAATGTCGAAGGCAGAAATAATAAGAAAATTTCCACTAGGTGAAAGTAA
>CM076570.1:393751220-393846061 GCA_034641835.2 Pinus albicaulis
AAACATTGGTGTTCACGAAGAAGAATGAAAGGCATCTGTATAGTGTAACCTTTGGTGGTGAGAAGGTTTCTGCCTCTGGAGGTTATGGTTCAATCACGTGGTCGTCTGGCCTCTATAGGTTTCGGAGCCCGGTTGCTGTCATGTGGGCGGATCGAGCATTAAGCTTCCAAGATCATAAGTACGGTGTGGTCAATTCGGTGTTGTAATTTATCTACGTGACTCACATTGCGACCCGGACTGTGCAACATATGCAAAATGTAATGTAATAAAATACGTACTGTGCAACGTATGCAAATTGTAACGTAATAAATTATATATCATTATGGGTTATAACAGAGTGTAATATCTCCTTTCCTAGTGAAAGTGGATAAAATTGACCCATGGTATTTCTTGATGGTATTTTTCTATGGTATTGACTCATGGTATTTCTTGTATTGACCCATGGTATTGATTCATGGTATTTTCCCATGGTATTGACTCATGGTATTTCTTGTTGGTATTGACCCATCAAGCCTATAAAGGGGGAGAGAAGCTAGGCATTTAGGGCATTCTGGATTATCTACTGTATTATGTTTGGGTTGAGAATCTGGCCTGGCCAGTCTTTTTATTGATCCCGGGACGAAAACCCCGTGGTAATATTTATGTGGTGAATCCATTCAGGATTCACAATTGGGCTTCAATCTCTTATATGTTTGTTGTGTTGTGTGATGTGTTGATTTATTTAGAATTTTGATATTTGGGATATTAGAGTGGTATCAGAGCTGTGCATCCTGCCAGCCTGAGAATTTTACGCAAGGAACTTCGGTGAAATTTATTTTTCACCCTAGCCAGTATTTCTCACTTCGGTGATATTTATCACCCTAGTTTGATTTTTATTTTGCAGTGAATTATTTTATTGGGAGATATAAGTGAAGGGAAAATCATTTAAATGTCTGTGGGTTAAATTTGTGAAAATATTTGAAGGCATGATTAAAAAAAAAAATCATTTATAGCTTGTATATGGCCTCTTATGAATAAATGTACCCATGATATTTATTCATTTGCATGGAATATTATGAATGTACCCATGATATTTATTCATGTCTTTCTTGCAAATATGGTCATTGTTGAAAGGTTGGGAAGCTATTGCTAGACAGGGATCATTCTCAGGTTTCTCATTAGCTAAGTATTGAGATCCATTGATGCCAATGTCATCATTTTGTTTTTGGAAACGCCACAAGAATCAACATAATGATATATCAGTGGATTCTTTGGGCTACAATACTTCTGTGGATCAAAGATGGCAACAACATACAAATCAGAAGCAAGAACAGAGCGACAGGATTTCTCTCGAAAGGTCCATGTTATTCTTCAGCAGTCAAAAGATATCCGGAAGGAAGATGTAACAAGCAAGTGTCTCTTCGAACTTGGATCCAAATTGCAGGGTACAAAGTCAAAAGATGTTCTCCTACAGCTAGACAGATTAAATGTGGCTTTGAGCTTGATAGATAAATCAAAATGGGAAGGGTCAAGCTGGGCCTTGAAGCCATCTATGTTTGCTTTGATACAACCTAGGTTCTTGGAGCATTCTTGTGAAAATGTTAGACTCACCGTCGCTTCTTGTCTCAGTGAAATCATAGCCTTAACAGCACCGCTATTGCCCTACAATGATGACATCATCAGGAGGACTTTTCGGGTAATGGTAGAAGCACTCCAAGGGTTGGACAACACAACACCACCATCCTTACTTTTTTTTCCAGAAGCGCACAATTTTGGAACGCATGGCGAAATTCAGATTTGGTATGCTTATGCTGGATCTAGAGTGTGATGATTTAATCCTTCAGATGCTCCAAAACTTCTGCAATGGAATTACAACGTCTCATCCAAACTACATCAAAACAGAGATGAAAAAGATCATGTCTCCGATCTTAGGAGAAGATAGGGCCATCTGCGAACAATTGAGATCCAAATTGTTGGCCATTTGGAGGAAGGAGCTAATTGCATCACCTACTGCTTATAAACTAGTTGAGGGGTTGATCAAGCAAAGCATCAAACTATTTAGAAAGAAGTTAACCAAGGAGGAACTAACAAATATTTGTGAAGACACCAAGAATGAACTAAGGAGGAAAGGCTTATGCTTTGTATGCAAGGGAGTTTGGGCACTTGACCATTCCTGTCCAGACAATAAGGAAGCAACAAGGATAGCAAAATTAGAGACTTCTTCAGATCATGGGGATTCATCCATAGATGGGTTCGTTGGTTTTCAAGAGAGGGCCTATGAAGGATCTGAGCAGTCAAATACAAATGGTGAACGACAACACCATGCTCTTCAGAGAAACTTGCAGGACAAGTTGATCAGTCAACCTGAAAAAGTACATGACGAAAGGAAAGATGCAATTCCTCCTGATGATGTGGTAGTTGAATCTATAAATACAATGGAGGACATCCATAAAGAGTATGGGCAATCTAGTATAGACAACAGTCCACCAGTACATCCATGTTTGACAACCAGAAAGGATGGACAACTCATCCTCACATGTGAAGAGGTCCAGGATGAATACACTCAAGGAGAATCAAATGAGGAGAGGATCGTGCATTTTGAGGAGAGGATCATGCATTTCAAGACAGATCTTATGTTGTTGAAGCAAAGAGTCTGGACAGTCCGAGACACTGTCTTACAAGAGAACAGAAAAATTGAGGAACTCATAGGGAAATGTGCCAAATCATCGACCAAGCTGTCTAGTATTGAGGAAAAACTCAAGTCCCTCACAAGGCCATATGAGGAGTACAATCGGGAGTCCCATAGCAGCACTCTACAGGAATACATAGATAAGGCTTGCAACACCAACAACCCACCTTCATGCATTGGGAAGAGAAGGGAAGAATTTTCCAACTGCATCAAGTTGGGTAACCAAGTAGAGAAGCATGAATTGAGCATCGAACAACATCAACATAGTAGATTTGCAGATATTCATCCCTCCCCAAGTCTGGATTGGCGAGAGATTATGAGTTGGTATTCTATCGATAGATTGATTCTTTGGAGGATACTCACAGCCGAGGGCATATTGCAGCTTGGGCCCTTTGGTGCGGACAACGATAGAGGGTTGAAATGGTACCATAACCCACAGGTCCCAGGATTCAGGTGGCATTGGGATCCAGGAGAATCCATTGGGGAAATGATTGGCCAAAAGATTGTTTGGGATCCAGGTATTGAAGGATCCATTCAGGATCATTCAACGTGGAGGGCACATCGGATTGTATGGGATCCTGGTATTAATGTACAAATGCTTCTGTTGTGGATAGAAGTGGATCGCTTGAGGACAAGAAATCTTTGGGCGGGAGGATTTGTAATATCCCCTTTCTTGATCCAGTCAAAGTGGATAAAATTGACCCATGGTATTGACCCATGGTATTTCTTGATGGTATTTTCCCATGGTATTGACCCATGGTATTTCTTGTATTGACCCATGGTATTGATCCATGGTATTTTCCCATGGTATTGACCCATGGTATTTCTTGTTGGTATTGACCCATCAAGCCTATAAAAGGGGAGAGAAGCTAGGCATTTAGGGCATTCTGGATCATCTACTCTATTATGTTTGGGTTGAGAACCTGGCTTGGCCAGTTCTTTTATTGATCCCGGGACGAAAACCCCGTGGTAATATTTATGTGGTGAATCCATTCAGGATTCACAATTGGGCTTCAATCTCTTATATGTTTGTTGTGTTGTGTGATGTGTTGATTTATTTAGAATTTTGATATTTGGGATATTACACAGCATGAATATTACATAAGGTAAAAGATGTAACACATATAATTTACTAATAAATTTATTTTGTAAAAGTTATAATACCACTTAATAAAAATAAATGTTACTCGAATAACAGAATAAAAAAATGTTGAATAAAAAAATAGATAATATATGAAAAAATATAATTTAAAAATATATAATTATATAATTATTAAATAGATGGTAAATTAACAACATTTTAAAGGAATGTGAGTGAGGCTAAGATCAAATCACTATAACACCAAGGATAAATTCAAAAAACCTGTTAAGAAGTAATACATGGTAGTATATATAACTAGCAATTGCACTTAGAGGTGCAAAGGAAAGTAGGAGTAGAACCCAGAAAGTAGTAGGGAAATGTGGAAGGAAATAATCAAGCTAAATACATGGACAATTAAATACAATCAAAATTTGATTTTTTTATAGTACCATAAGATTAAATTTAAGAAAAAAGTTACATTAACATAAATGTCCTATAACAATGGCATAGTAATGATGGTGTCATTCCCCTTCTTGCTCCCTCCACATCCCACACTTTATTATATGACATTTGAGAAATGGAGGAAGTATCAAGGTGGTATAGGAATCAATCAATGGAAAATATGAAGAGAGAAAATGAAGGAAAGGAAACCCTTTGCACCCAAGAAGCATATAAAATGCATTAATGAACTCCCTCATACACTACATAAAATTAAAAAAATCATCAAGCTCCTTGCCAATAATGAGAAGGGAAAGAAAAATGGAAAAAAAGGACACTTGAGAAATATATGCTCATTTGAATATAACAATAGCCTCACAAGCATCTATAGCCAAATTTGTCTACTATGTGAAGTTCCTTGGCTACTATGTGGGGGGGTGTGGGGGGCACATTAATATTTACAGAGTAATGAAAAGGTACAAAGAGTAGTTTGCACATAGTTCAGGTGTTTGTAACCAATTACCATCATTAAAGTTCTACAGAATATCAAGTTGGCCAATCATCCAACTAACTGTTAAGAAGTCCAAAAATTCATATACAAGATTTGACATTCTTTTATTATCAATAGGTTGCATTCAAAGCTAGCACTTGGAACATCTAGAAATTGAGTTTAAAACATCTCTAGAATGACTAAATAATAGTGAAGGCTAGTTTGTGTACAAGCTAAGGGATTTAGAAGTGTAGGGGATTATAGTGGGAACAAAATGCCATATCTAGAGAATTCCAACACTCTGCAATTTCCGCTAAAAAGAATGTCAATAATTGTTGTTAAATTTCAAGAAAAAACTTCAGATAGTTAAACCATGTCATTATCAAACATCAACACTAAATAAAGTAGACAAATTTTGAATTCTTTGGGCCTTTTTAGAAATAAATAAAGCTCTAACTTTCTTTAAGATCTTGATAAACAATTATTTTAGGGAAATGGTTTCAGATAAGCCCCATTTTCTCACATAAATAATTAGGAATCATGATTCAATTATATATTTTGGTAGATTAAGTAGTAGTTTAATTGTTAGAGGTTTTTTCCTTTTACCAAAAAAATTTCTAAATCAAATTTCACATAAAAATTTCTTGAAATCTTGAGCTTCAATTCTTTTTTGGTTTTGAATTTCTTTTTACCATGCACTATTTTCAAAATTGTAAAATATTAACATTTTTATAATGATCACATAATAACCTATTTCCTTGATAGTTTGAAGGTTTATGTGATATATATATTGAGATAGAGAGTTTAGAATCTCTACCTTCTTCATTTTTTTGTCTACATTTCGGGTCTAGAACAAGACTCCTAAAAGTAGATAGAAAAATGAAGATTGTGGAGATTCTGAACTCTATATTTCAAAACCTTTTTCCTCGTTATATAAAAAATACCTTATAACCTTTGTCTTTGTTGTATAAAAAATATTTAAAATTGATTCTAGTTAATTAAAAATATATATTGTTTAAACCTACAACAAAATATTATTTTCCCAAAGCCTTTTTCTTTCATGACATAAATCAAAATATATTCATCTAATTCCAACAAATTATTTAAAATAATTTAATTTTCCTTAAATATAAATAAATAATTAACATACATTTAAAAATAACTATCTCAATAAAATTCAGAATTGAATTACAATAAATTTTATTATTAAAAATTATACAATAATTACATGTATAAATTGATTATCCAATTGCGCGAGACCACATTGGAATTGTACCATTAAAAATAAAAAATAATCACAAATATAAATTGATAGGGGTGAATATGAAGGTGTGTCTACTTCAATCCGGTGGATATGACTTAGCATTTTACAAGTGGAAAGAAAATAGAGCATCCTCAACACATTCTACTTCTCAACTTATTAGGTTATTGTTTTCTCTTTATATCTAGACATTCTACTCATCAACTTATTAGGTTATTGTTTTCCCTTTATATCCACTAGATGGCCACCTTAGTGTCCAAGATCATTGTGTTTGCTATGTGAAAGTTAACTTATAAATGACCACCTTAGTGTCCAAGATCATTGTGTTCACTATGTCAAAGTTAAAAAAAGTAAATCATACTATCATTAAATATGAAATCTTGTTATGACATTTTAACTATCGGTTTATGTCTTTTTGGTATTATGTAAACTTTTCATCCAAAAAAAAATGACATTATAAATATTTTGAATTAAAATAAAAGAAAAATATTTTTTTTTGGAATTTTTTTTACCACCCATTATTTTCAAAATTATAGATTATAAAGTAATAACCTTTTTATAATGGTCATATAATAACCTATTTCCTTGTTATATAAAAATAGCTTATAACGTATCTCTTTATTATATAAAAAATAGCTTTGAAATTAAAATTAGTATGGTTTTATGTTTATAAAAAGATAAAAAAACTCAAATCTTATAGAAATTAAAATTAAATCACAATGAAATCCATTATTTATGAAGATCCTAGACATTGAAGTGAAATGCATCAATCCTTGATTAGGATTTTAGGATAAAGTAGAAATTACTTCTACAAGTATTTTCACATGAGGATGTGCCCTTCGAGAGATCTATACTTCATCAATGATACTGATGAAGAAAAACCATCATACTAAGACCATAATTATGCTGAAGAATTGACAATTAAGTAAATGCCTTGCCAGATGCTTTGATTGTCTCATGCAAATGTTTTGTAAGTGGTTTCTTCCATGTCAACATATTGATATTATGACATTCTCTACTTTGTTCTATACATGGAATTCCTGAGGTCCTAAATTTTGGTACCCAATCTCTTCATTCTCCTCACAACCTTTTATAAATTTTGTCATTTTGTTATAAGCGACTTCAGTGTCATCATTGGCCTTGACATCTGTTGAGATTCAACAAGATGACGATCCTAGTGAAAATTAAGCACCTTCACTAGATGGGGTTCGCAGGCTATTTTTAGGTGTATGTCTATTTTTAGAATGGTGAGCATATTCTAAAATTTGCAGGATGTTGATTCTAGATGGTTGAGAAATTCTATCTTTAGATGAGTTTTTATTTGTAGATCATGGGTGAAGTCTACTTATAGATCACATATCTAAAAATAGACTGCATGTCGATTATTATTAGCCCTTAATGGTAATCAAACAATAAATAATAACTTATTCTCTTGAAGCACTTGATTTCAGTTAATTGATGTGGAAAACCAGTTAGCTGAAGGAATTACAAGTTCCAAGGTTGATTGGTGACTCATGCATGATGGAATTTGTTGTAACTGAGTGTAACACATTTGTAACAGAGTTGGAATAGTAGTTATGTGAGTTGTTATTTAGTTTAACTCAGTTAAGTGAGTTAAACTCAGTTGTGCTAGTTGTAACTAAAGATACACTAGTGAAAGATGAGTGAATTAATTATTTAATTAATTCACAAGTAGTGTCTTACTTGCAACTGAATAAATACAACAATTAATTACTTGCATGTTAGATGCAATGGAGACCCAGTGGAGAGATAGGTGAAAGGGTGTGTTTGACTATCATTTGTGACTATAGCGATGCATTCAATGCATCTAGACACACATTGTAGTTTCCAATGAGGATTGCGCAATCAAGGAAAGGCAAGATCGAATTCATTTAGGGATCTTCTTCATCAGGGATTGCGCAATGGATGCGGGCTATCAGGAGGCAGTAAATTGGCGCATGTGTGAACCAATTTTTGTATGACAGTGTGAGACGATTGTATATTGCACTGAGAGCTCTATGAGCTAAGATTTGGATGAGATTTTTTCATGATTCCATGATATACATAATATATGATAGTTGGGGTTTTTAGCTTTAAGCTTTCCCGATAAAACATCTTGTTATGTGCGAATTATTTTTCTTCATATGTTTGCAATTGACGATTTAATATACACAAAGAATTGAGTAGAAGGATTATGTATTTAACAATGGATTTAATTTTTAGATCAGGGGAGTCTGGTAATATACATGCATATTGTATAATTTCTACAACATCTACTATAGGAAGCACTTTCAGACTATTTTTCCCAGTTGGTATTTTGTGATCCTTGAATTTGCCCCACAGCACAGCATACAAACCTAGTATAATTAGATCTGCTACCACCACATTGCATAAGAAGGTTATAAATAAATCTTACTTGCATGTCTCTATATTCATGAATAAAAAAAATTCAGTCTCCTAAGCCTATACTTTAATTATCAGTGTGACACTTCACCTTCCCAAATAGATGGTCTCAACAAGAATAATGGAGCCCATGACTACCAATATTATCATCATCAGTGGACTAAATGTTGTGGAAAATACATGTCCTTTTAATTCCATGAACAAACCTTTTACATAATATGCATTTACAGAAGTGACAACTCCCTTCTTATGGTATTTGCAATCAAATTATCAGTATTCCAGAAATATTGCATTTGTCTGTAAATCGAATCATGAAACTACTTAGTTAACATGCGGCTAGAAGACATATAGAGTAAACTACAGTTAGAAGGTTAATGTCCCATCCTATAGCCCATACAGAAGGCTTGAGTTCAACAACTAGAGTCAATGTAGTTGACTGCAAGGTTCCCGGGAAGCAGATTAAGGTGGTAAGAGAAATTTGAGCTGAATATTTATTTGCAACAAAATCCTGCACATGTGAATCAGTAAAATGCTAGGGTTAAGTTTCTTCTTTGGAATATCTTTATAATTGGAAAATTTAAAAGCTCTGAACTATTACCATAAAATAGATCATCCACCTTCAGCACAACAATCTTCAAAAACAATGACAAATAAATATTTTTTTGAAAAATTATAAATTGAGTGTACATGTTTATTTGATTTACTACATCTTAGTAGAAACATGGAAATAGTTTCAACCATGCATGAGCATGGTAACCACTTGAGAATGAAAATTTACTACATCTCAATAGAAACATGGAAA
The DNA here is from genome assembly GCA_034641835.2 of Pinus albicaulis. Lineage (NCBI taxonomy): Eukaryota > Viridiplantae > Streptophyta > Pinopsida > Pinales > Pinaceae > Pinus > Pinus albicaulis. The sequence continues at coordinate 393,760,364 of CM076570.1, forward strand.
TAGTTTCAACTATGCATGAACACAGTTTCAAATGTGCATGAACATGGTAACCAAATGAAAATGAAAAATCTTGCCCAAGCAAGGCATGAGGCAATTATCAAGAGAGAGCCCTTCACGCAGTGTTTACCAGGGAAAACTGAGCCAGAGTTTACATATTTGTCATGATGAAGGTCATGTGGATGTGGAGATTGTTATACAGAATTGTGATCTACAGATAAACCAAATTCCCTAAGTGTGGTGTTTGTCACTTAGAACAATAGAAGAAAGAATAACTATTATATTCTAAAAAAAAAAGAGATATACAGAATGGGAAAGGAGCCAACTTGTGATTCTTTTGCTTCTCCTTCTCCTTCTATCATTGCTGTCGTCACTCTCAATCCAACTCAAGTCGCTAGATCGATTTCTGCAAATACAAATAGAGAACAACAAACAACATGCAATATACAGATATCTACTTATCTTACTCAAATCAAACCGATTATATTTGAAATACATACATCATTCAAGAATACATTGCACAAGAAATAGAGACATATGTATGGTAAAATGAACATCAATCTTTATCAAAGAGTAGAAGGGGAATATTACAACCAATGGATCGATTTGTTGTCAACCTTCTCCAACTTCATTCTAGCCTCATCACATCCAACATTATCCCAGAAGCATATCAGTACTTTCACTCTCTTATCAAATGAGAATCCAACAACATAACTTTGCACAAAATTCTTCCTTCTTAGCACTAGGATGAGTGCTCAATTTATAGGGAAACTGACGGTATTTTCTTAATGAATTACTTTATAATAATAGGCAATACATGTTACCAAGTTCATAGGTGTTAGATGGACACTTGGATTTGAATTTTGACACATATGGACTCTTCTATAAGGCAGTGGCCATGTGAATATTCCTGGAACAATGAAAATTCCACTCCCAGGTGACCAATGCACCCTTGAGTGTTAGGAAGTGCACTGAAGTGCACCCTTTCATTAAGGATTTGGCACTGCAACGTAGTTAGTCCCTTGGAGATGAGCGTTGGTGAGTCATTAGGTCATATAACATATAATTCAAACGTTGGAAATCTCACAATAGAAGCCATGGATGAAATTTCTTCACTTATGGCATATAGCAACTGAATATAAAGCAATGTTAGACCCTATTTCATTAGTCCCGACGATGTTGTCCTGTTTGACCAGGTCTTGGGGGATGATGCCCAAATTGGCCTATAACAGCTGCCCCCTAAAGCATGAAGTCAAAATAATAATAGTATTTGGATGAGATGATTTACGATGTGATGAGTAAGAACTGAAGCGGACAATGACCTGCTTCAATCTTGCAATACATTAAATCATGATATATTTCATCTGATCATGAATTGCTAAGGGAGGCATTCCCATGCTCAGCACATAAAATATCTAATAACATGTACATAATTCAGATAGTCATCTACATTGGAATGTTTCCAAATATAGACATGCCTACAGATATATGTCCATGTTTGGATGACGATCTATATGTAAATTCATTGTACAAATAATGTGTACAACAATCCTGAAATCACGGCACGGATGAATGAAACTAGATCTGGGGTCTTCTTATCTCGTTCACTCGATCATTTAGGTATAAGTCTAAACATGCGAATATATGATTTGAAGTCGAACATGGTAAGACATCGTTTGATTACCAACCAATGATGTGAGTTGTTAACAAACATGAGAGAACCACCATTGATGTTAATGGCTCTCAAGGTACTACATTACAGTTTTCAAGGTGTGAATAGATGATTTTATGTCGAATGACAAACAAAATATTCCGTTCAAAGGTCCAGAAGCGAGAAACTTGTCGATGATGTAACAAGCCTCGGGGTACTGGAATATGTTTCTAAGTAAACTTCCTGGATGATGAGCTGATGTCGACAGGAAGCCACTTTATCGCGAAATGGGAGTTACTGATTTTACAGAAAAAATGTGACTTGATATAGCAATTTTCAAAGTTGAATGTCATGAAATGAAGGTTTATGAGTATTGTAGAAGGATTCAGATTTTACTGGATGACCTCTCTTGAACATGTCAGCGACACTGAGATGAGTTGGCAGCATTGAACCAAAACCAAAGTGAAGGTATGATGAACCATAGGTATGGATGAACCACAAGAAGATTACCGAACCCAAAAGTCACAATGATGGAGTGAAAGTGTCATGTTCACGAGCGACCTACTACCATAAAGTGATATGTTCTTTTCCCCAAATATTACCCGATCATTTGTCGACCAACACCTCTTTATTTTTTAACAAGCTTGAGGAGGGTAACATATGCTTGATCTATAATTCAACTCTTCGAGCGAATCCATCGCTATTTAATAATTTAATGAGTCTATCGATAAATGAAACTCGATTTTTGCCATGATCGACAAGTCCGTCTCTATTTTATGTTTTAACGAGCCTAACGATAGTGACAAATCGGTCCCTTTTCATGTTTAGAGAGTTTATAAAAGAGGACAAAAGAAAAATCCATGAGTACTTTTTCATAAATTTGTCGCTCAGGTCCGAAAAAGGGTAAAGTGATACCCAAGAAAACATCTTAGCCATGTTCGAATAAGGTTTTCCTTTTTCGTAAATAATCTATCTCAGTTGGGAAAATGGTTAAACTTATAATTTGTAGATGTCGTTTCATTTACTTTTACGAGCTCGAAGAGACAAGTGCTTGAAAATATTTTCACATTATCGGAGTCTGAAAAGAGGTAAAAGAAGACTCCAAGGGTTCCTTTTTCGCCATTATCGAAGCTCGAAAAAGAGATAAAAGTACGCTTCAAGTCCTTTTTCATTTTTATCAAAGTTTGAAAAATAAGGATAAAAGTATGCTTGAAAATAACCATTCTTGAATATGTACTAAACTTTAATATGTGTACAGGTATCAGCAAAATTATTAGAAAATCACTAAACAAACATTAAAAATACACGTTCTTATAGAAAAATAAAATACAAAAACCATAGTCACAACATTAAATAAGATTTAGGCCAAACTTAGTAATCAAAACTCAGTCTATATTAGTCAAGAATGTACATGCTTAGTATATGGAGTAGCTATTGGGATTCGCCCAATGACTTCTGGCCTTCCTTATTTCCTAATAATAAATAATATACAAATATTATGCATGACTTCCATCCTAGATTAGGTAACAATATCTCTTTAATCCGAAGGATGTTAGTATCTGAAGGATTTATCCGAACTTTTCAAACTTTTCTTCCAAGTGCTTTGGTGAAGATGCTTAGCTTGCTCATTTGTGAAACAATGATGTAGATGATGGTTTTGGGCTCTAGTATATGAGATGTCAATGAGATAGTACTTTGTATTGATGTGTGCTTTGTTCGATCATGGAACTTTGGGGCTCTTGCCATCCTTACTGGGCAGGTATGTTGTCGATCATGAGTGGAGTGGAATACATCTGTTTCATCTGCAAATCTTTCCAGGATTTTCCTGGAGCCAGGCCACTTTTATTGCGCCACTGCCGCTATTCTGCCATTAAACGCTTAACTCACTGCTTATGTGATCTCCATGGAGACAAATTTCCTGATTTAAGACTGTTATGTAACTCGTAGTAGACACTGCTTAGTTTGTCGCTATCAAAGTCCGAATCGAAAGTATCCGGTCAAGATGAAGTCGCCACCTGGTAGCATGAGTCCAAAGTCTTGAGTCCCCTTCAAGTACTTTAGTACTCTTTGCAAACAGACCAATGTCCTTCACAAGGTTTCTATTTAACCTTGAGAGGATTCAACAAAGAAATGATGCCAGCTCCAGGGAAATAATAGATAAGACTTTCAAAAAATAAGTCGTCTAGTACTGAAGGAATCCTCAAATTCTTCCTTCAACAATGTGATGTGAGCTTCAAGTTTTGTTCCATTAGAGTAAAGTCAAGGGTTTACAATCATCCATGCCAAATTTGTTCAAGAGATCTCCAATGTACTTCTTCTGAGAAAGAAAGATGAATTTAGGATGTTGAATTATTTCAATACCCAAATAGTAATGACTATGACCTAAAATCAGTCATTATTTCAAACTTTCTCTGTCCTTCTTTCATGGATCCAATATAGTTTCCGACAGTTTCGTTATCAAAACATCATCTACATATACCACAAGATATACAATTGCTGCCTAACTTTCTTAACAACAAGGTTGCATCATCAAGATCAAAGTGTGTTTGAATCAAGCTCTCAAGATGCCTGGTCAATCTTCACACTGTAAGCCTCTGGTGATTTCTTGAGGCCATACAAGGATTTCTGCCAAGTTTGCAACCTTGGTGTTCTTGACCCTTTATCAAACTCTTCCGGGCCGGGACATATAACCTTTCTCCTTTAGATCTCCATTCAAGAAGGCTGTTAAGATCCATCTGATGAACTTTCCATCCACTCGAGCTGCTAAGGCAAAGAGAGTCCCAGATGGTGGTCCATTTTGCTATGGAGCAAACGTTTCTTCATAATCAATTCCTTCCTTTCCGTGGCGATCCTTTTTACAGTGTCTGCTTCGTGCTTGTCAAGTGAGCCGTTCCGCTTTGTAGGTTTGTTTCAGAGACCCACTTGGTACCAATTGTCAAGCCCACATAGGATTCAGACCCAAATTTCAAGTGCCATTCTTTATCAAGGCATCATACTCCTTCGCATCGTTTTCTTCATTCCACTATCAAGCGGCTTCTTTGGAAGGAAAGCATTCATGATCTCAGAAACTCAATTCATGTTATAAGCAATATCCATATCACTGGTGGGGAATCGTAATTATTCCATGACTACTCGATTTCTTTGGAGTGGAACTTTGTTCGTTTTTCCAACCTCATCGTATGAACACCCTCCGTTGTCTTTGCTACCCATTTGGGGGGACCTTTCTATGCTCTGGCTGGTCACTTGACTGTTGGGATTGACCAAGATTCACCTCCTGATTTCCACAATCACATCATCCAATGTGTCATCCGTGGTGGTTTCTTCATGTGGGGAAGAGGCAGTTCAAGAAATGATTCCACAGCTAGATTCAATATCGGAATCCTCGAGGTGTGAATCACATTATCAAATTCTTTCAAAGACTTTGCATGTGTAATCTATCCAGCATCAAGTTGCCGCTAATGTCCTTGTCACTCTTGGATGATTCAAAAGTAGCTATGATATCTCTTGCTATCAATACAAACTTTTATTGGACAACAGGTAGAGACGATAATCTTAAGAGGTATTGGAGTACCCCACAAGAAGATACATTTTCTTCGCTTTCAACAAGTTTGTCTTTAATCTTTGGGGATTATGCACAGTCAGTGGACCAAAGACCCCGAAATGCTTATCAAGGGAATGTAGCTATGCCACATTTCAAAAGAGTTTTATTTTGCACGATCCTGAAGGACACCTATTCTTTATGTAAACAAAGACATAGAACCGCATCAGCCCAAAACATCAATTTTACATTCTGAAAATAAATATGGAGCTAATTATATTTAAGATGGTTCTGCTCATTCTTCTGTAGCTACACCGTTCGTTGTGGATTATATGGCACATGGTTTGATGTTTGATTCCATGTTGACGTAAGATACCAAATTCCGTTTGAAGTGTATTTTTCCTCATTATCAAGACAGAGAGCCAATATGTGTTTGTGCATCATTTTCTAATCCATACATGAAAATTTTAAAGCTTGAAAAAGCATTAGATTTATTCTTCAAGAAGTAACCAACACATCCTGGTGTAGTCATCAAGAATTATTACCATGTATTTGTTTCCATTTGTACATTGTGCATAGGGCCACATAAATCTCGAATGAACAAGTTCGCTTCCTATGTGCTTTGGAGGTGAATCATGAAATGGCTGTTTGCTATGCTTTCCTAGAATACATGCATCACATTCCTCTTAGGTTTTCTAGGAATCAGAGGTGCATTCATCAACACCATTTTTCTCTCAACAAACTAATACTGCCATAATTCTATGTCCAAATCTAGCATGCCATAAAAGACTTGGATGGAAAATGTACCTTCATCATGATATGAACTGAATGCAAAAGTTTTATATGTATGATGAACCTTTCTACCAAAGTCTCCCTTCTCTTCTATTCCTCCATGACATGGAAAGATCATGCTAGACTGAAATTTCTGCTGCCATCAACAAAGAATCCCAGGAGTCCTTGCCGATTTACCAGAAATAATTTTTTCTTCAACTCCTGGGAGGTAGTAGAACCTCATGTAGGATATGATCGTGAAGACCAAAGAATGTTTCCTCATCATGTTGTGTCTTTATGGCTGAGTTTGGATTTATCTCAAAATATACCGCCTCCATCAATTAATAAGCTCTTCAAAAATATTTTCTAATTACAGACAAGTCATCTCCTTAATCTAGCAACCAATCATCTCTCCGCTGCATAAAATGGAACATCAAAGAGGTTTTCAAGCATTCCATTGTTACAATGTGCTAGAACATAGTGAGCGGACTGTATACTATGTCTTTGTCATTGGTTTTAGTCTTGTCTTACTTCTGCCGTCAATTTAGCCCTGCATGAAACTCGCATTTGGGTGGCATCATGTCCATCTCTATTGCAGCGTGTGCAATGAAGATGGATTTGTCACTTTGTCCGTCTCCTTTCTCGTGAAGTTCCTTCTTCCTCTTCGCGCAACTTTCCTCCTCCGGGATGAATCCGGAGCATGATTCTTCTATGTGCCAAATATGTGCTTCTTCGGAAGATGAAGGGACTCACTTCAAAAGCTTTTCTGCAAACTGCCAAAGTTTATCAAAGGTGATTTGTTCAGGTTTCACTTGCTTGCAAAGACTCGTAGATAATGTGAGTAAGTCGGATATAATGCCTTAACATATGCTAAGAGAGGTATGTCCATTTTATACCCAAGTGTTGTTTTGAATGTCATGCATTATAGATCTTATTTCTCTGGCTAAAGTACAAGATTCTCATCATTCTTCATTTCAAGATCGAATGTGCCTTAACCATCAATTGAACATTTTCTAATTCTCGAGTGTGAGTCATATGAGTTCTTTTTAGTTTCTTCAAGGCTTCAAAGGCATTTAAGAATGATAAATATGGACATCACTTCTTTACCACTGAGCGTAATCAAGGCATAGGCCTTGCAGCTTCTGTTTTCCTGCATGGCAAGCTCTTTGTCTAAAGTGGGCTTCTCTTCCGTGGATTAGTCCTCTACAGATTCTCTCCACAAATCATTGCATTGAGTGTGTGTTTAATCTTCCGAGACTATTCAAGATAGTTCTTCGCTTTATATTCATCCAACAATAGAGATGAGAGAATGCATGACCTATTGGAAAAATCTTCAAGAGGAAACAAATTCTGCTATAAAAACTTCAAACCTTTTAAAGATTAAAAGACAGGCAAAAACTCTTGCCGAAAAATTTTCTAGGCTTAAAAACTCTTCGGAAACTAAATCTGCTCGTAAAAACCCTGCTGAAGACTGAAATTTAAAAAAAATCCCTTGGCGTTATAGATCGATTCTTTGATAAAAAAAATGTATTTTTTTTTTTGTGTTGGGGAAAAAATGGTATAAAGCGATGATATGAATGAATGGGGCGTATGGGCAGGAGCGCAATATGAGGGGCTATGGTATTAGGAAGGTGGGGGAGGGGGCGATGGCGGGGCGGGGTGGAGGCGTTTATATAAAAGTGAATGAGGTGCTTAAGGGCAAACAAGTGGGTTTGATAGCAGCAGCAACTGGGTTGCTAGTATACAAAATAACAACATGGCACATGGCACGTAACGTAACATGTACTATATGGTGACATGTATAGAGGGGCGGACCACAAATACAACATGAACATATCAAACGTATGCTTAAACAATGCTATGAGAGGGGCGGAAAACAATACAGTGCTTAATATATACATAATAACATGCACATCATGTTGTACATATTACATGACAACGTATTCAACTAAGAACTTTTAATATAATAATAACAGCATGACATATGTATACATATGGGACAAATGTTCAATGTATGGACAATTGCTCACTACCACGCATATGACAACAGTGAACATACTAAATTACCCACCACAAATAAAGCTTTCATATGACTCGTTTAAACATGTCAATACAACACCACCAGCTGCTTTTATTTGCGAAGGACGTATTGAGCATGGGAGGGTTGACATGTCAGCTTTTTATTGTATGAAATATGCAGTAGTCCTGGATGTATAACAACCGGAGTCACAAATTAAACCAAATATTAATCAAAAACTAAATGTTAATGATCGAGAGAGGTATTACATGTTGTAAACGCAATTTAATGACAAACAGTAGGTGGTTTGCAATGAGAAAGGCCGGTGACAGCATGTGAGCGCAATGCAGGAGAAGGCGTAAAACACCGTTTGGATATACAACACGTTGAATATACAGAACATGTGAGGGAGGGGAATGGGAATGGAATGCAGAGAGAGTGAGGGAGGGGAATGGGAATGCAAAGTAGGAGAGGAGTGAGGGAGAGGGAGGAGGGGAAGAAAGAGGGAGAGGGCGGGGAGAATGAGTGAGGCTCAAAAAGGGTCGTTACAAAAAAAATTTGAATGAATCATAATATATGCTGTTTTTGCAGGATCATGATCATGTGAGTCAGAATTTGCGTAATACGTAGCCCGCGCTCTGCAGAGCTGGAGCCGCAAGCGCCTGTCAAGTATATTTAGAAAAAATGCATAAATACTAGCAAAATAATGAGCAGCAAAAACATTAAAAAATATTAATCGAGCAAAGGGTAGGAAAGAAATTTTAATGTGCGTAAATGCCAAATGGAGCCTGCTCGATACCATGTCAAACTGTGGAGGTAATCAAAACTCGCAAATGTATATTGAAGAAGAATTGTACATGCTTATATACATGGGAGGTGAGGCTATTGGGATTCCGTCCAATGACTCTTGGCCTTCCTTATTTCCTAATAATAAATACATACAAAAATACATGTGCACACCCATCCATAGGATTAGGTGTCATGAATTGGAAATAATCAAATTGACTAATTAAAGAGTTTTTACCATTCATTTTTACAATTCCAAAGTTACCATTTGAAAAATAGAAGCTCTGAACCAGTTTTTGCCCCCAAAATTGAGCAGTTGATTGCGACAAATTTTGTGGATGATTTTCCTTGTCATTTGATCCATGTTGGTGCTATAAACCTTCTCTTTCTTTTAATATCATTTTCATTGCATTTCATGGTAGATTGTTAGGGTTTTGAGCCCCTTAGGGTAAATATACTACGCTAAGAGGGAAACACACCTTTAAATGTTGAAAGGTGCATTATAGTGCACTGAAATTGAAGGCCAGATGAACTGCAATGCTCTGTCCCTTGACTTGGGGTGCATTGGGCGCGATTCCCATTCTTGTTTTTTGATGTGTGCCCAAAATTTCCCAAGTTTTTTGCATGACATGGATCCTAATGAAGCTTATGATTGTGTTTTAGGTATTCATCAGATCAAAATGATGATTACATGAAGGGAAAGAGAACACGAAGAACAAAACATGATTTCCCTAAATGATCCAGGTACAGTAAGAGCCCTTAGAGATTGCGGGTTGCTAAAGTACTTTAGATTTTTGGGTATGAGGTAGCAAATGGAACTATTAGAGTCCCTTGTTCATTCATGGGATCTAGTAATACATGCATTTCACATTGGGGACAAAGTGATCCCAATATTAGTGGAGGACATTTATTTCTCATAGTATTATCGAGGCGAGGTTCTCCCAATTCTCTTTCAAGATCTACTCTTGGAGGAGAGATAGTGAGATATTACATACTGCAGCACTGCCATCCAGGGACTGAACCAAGTAATGATGGGAAAATAAAAATCTGCGATGTATGTGATTTTCCTTTGAGGACCATCCTATTCACTATTCAAAAAGCTTACCGGTTCCACTACACTACAAGTGGCAAACAGATCATACATGTAGTATGCACTGGAGTGTTCAGAACCAACAGTTTTCAACTGGGTTGAAACTGTCATCTTTCAGATGAAAGAACAACTGACCAAGGTAAAGGGAGGTAGGAAGAAGTATTTCAACTATGTCTTGATCCTGATCTCCTTCGCCTTAGAGTGGATTCCATTGATGTAACCCCAACATGTTACACTGGGTATATCTAGCCCTAGAGATCCATAGATGAAGAGATGGGTATAATTGATGGCTAGACATGCTTGTCAATCGACCATCATATTCTCTACTACATTCTTCACCTAGTTTAGACAACAAATGACTGACATCGATGATTATGCATATGCAGGTGTAGAATTCCGAGGAGATCCAGACTTGATTCTACCAGACAGTGCTCAATGGGGTGCAATTGGTAAGAATGTTTTGACCATGTTTTTTTATTTTTTCTAAGGTTTATACATGTTTTTGGATTTTGATGTTTCCCAAGACTAAACTAAAGTTTTGATGTACATATTACCAAGACTCTTGCTAAGCTACAACAACATGTGGAGGGATTGACTCTCGGGATTCCGGATTGCCAGATCAAAGAGTTACCCATGAGACTGCAGCGCTATACTATTGGTTTTCCTAACCGTTGGATGTGGTTATTGCATAGGATAGCTAGATCAGTAGTTTGTTATCACGAGCATCACTATTTTACTTTGAAATTTTGCGTACATTTTGAGGTTAGATGACCAATGTGTCTTGGGCACAAATTTTGTAGAAACCTATAACTATCTATCTATTTATTTTTAGTGTTTTCCTATGTTTATTGCGTAACCCCATTCAATTATGTGATGTGAATTGAAAATATTTCTTTACATGTGTTTCAAATGTCTGTTTATAACATAATTCGCTAAAGACTCAATTAATGTGTTCAAATTTCTGGAAATGTGTTGATATTGAATGAAATCAAAATGTCTTTCCAAAATTCACTCTTAGGAACATATGATGCAGTGTTGGATTTTTGACAGTATAAACACTAGTAAGTTGTAGTATAACAAGTTGCGAGTCTAACCTAATGATGATGCGTTTAATACCAAATAAATGGAATCAAAGAGAATTTCGATCAACACGCTATACTCAATGATATTGCTTGTAGATCGACCGATGCAAATCCCTTGAAAACTCACTAACTCACCGCTAGGAGCGAAAATGGCCCATGTTGCAGAGGGTAGATTCTACATACTACGACTAGCACCATCAGCGTATCCAACGAATGGTTCCAAAGATTCAGACATCTGGGATGAAATGTAAAGAGGATTACTATCTTCAAGAAAAATCTAGAAAACCAAACTAAGAAAGTAAATGCAAATCAAAAGCATATATACAATACAATACAAAATTTTACTACGCTCATTTTTAAGCATAGTAACATTTCAGATACAACCCATTTCAGGGCTGTGCCAATAGAATTCCATCATAATCTACCGACTCATAGGCACCCTTAGCAAGAACTCTTTTGAAAATATAGGGGCCATGCCATAACGGCTCGAATTTCCCTGTACCTATTACATTAGATTCCTGATCATAAAGTAAGGCCAAGTCACCCTCCGAGAAGATGTGAGGCTTGACATGTTGTTCATATTGCGCCTTGATTCGTCTCTTATGCACTTCGTTGGCCAATGCAGCGTCACAACGCATTTCATCAAGATGGATGAGGTTAAAAAGACGTGCTTATTTAGTAGAGGTGTCAGGTAAAAAGTTAACGACGAGTTTTAACACTAGTACATTTGGCGGAAATTCCGACACTTCTGACCAAATGTCAGAAATTTCCCCAAATTTTATCAATTTTTCAAATCCCACCACAACTGTCGCTTTACCGAAATTTGGAGAAACGTTTAGGTATTGCGACACATAGAGGTAAGTGTTGGTCTTGCGACGTTTGTAGAAAAGCATCGGAATTGCGACGGATAGGAGAAATGTGTCGGTCTTGCGAAACTACAAAATAAGTGTCGCTATTGTGATGCATGGGGGCAAAGCGTCGGTATTGCGATGTTACAGAAGCTAAGTGTCACTATTGCGACGTTACAGAGCGCTAAGTGTCACTATTGCGACGTTACATAGAGCTAAGTGTCGCTATTGCGACGGTTTAGGGAAAAGTGTCGCTATTGCAACGGTTTAGGGCAAAGTGTCGCTATTGCAATGCTTGGGGGAAAAGCGTCGGTATTGAGACGTAACGGAAGCTAAGTGTCGCTATTGCAACGTTACAGAGAGCTAAGTGTCTCTATTGCGACATTACATAGAGCTAAGTGTCGCTATTGCGACACATGGGGGCAAGGCGTCAGTATTGCGATGTAACAGAAGCTAAGTGTCGCTATTGCGATGCTACAGAGAGCTAAGTGTCATTATTGTGATGGTTTGGGGGCAAAGTGTCACTATTGCGATGCATGGGGGCAAAGCATCGGTATTGCAACGTTACAGAGAGCTAAGTGTCGGTATTGCGATGTTACAGATATTACTATCAATATTGTGAAAGTTGTGTCAAGTGTCGGTATCGCCACGTTTAGGAGGCAAGTGGTCGTGTGAGGTTGCCCAACAGGGCACGTTCGGGTCGGGCCGTTTTGTTCAAGGGCGCTCGTATCAGTTTTGCTAAGTTTTGATCGCCTGGGTGCCTTGTGCACATTCGGGCGGCCTGTTTGCAGTTTTCTCCCTTGTGGCATCATTCGGTCGGGCGCGCTATGTCGCGCTGTGTGAGGTTGCCCGATCGGGCGCGTTCGGGTTGGGCCATTTCGTTTGAGGGTGCCCGTATCAATTTTTCTAAGTTGTGACTGCTCGGGTGCCTTGTGCATGTTCGGGCGGCCCATTTTCCGTTTTCTCCCTTGTGGCATCATTCGGTCGGGTGCGCCGTGTCGCACTGTGTGAGGTCGCCCGACCGCACGCATTCAGGTCGAGTCATTTCGTTCGAGGGCACCTATATCAGTTTTGCTAAGTTGTGACCTCCCAGGTGCCTTGTGCACATTCGAGCGGCCCATTTTCCATTTTCTCCTTGTGACATCGTTCGATCGAGCGCGCCGTGTCACACCATGTGAGGTCGCCCGACCAGGCGTGTCCGAGTCAGGTCGTTTCCTTCGAGGGCGTACGTATCATTTTTTCTAAGTTGTGACCACTCAGGTGCCTTGTGCATGTGTTGGGTGGCCCATTTTTCATTTTCTCCCTTGTGGCATAGTTCGTTCGGGCACGTCGTGTCGCACCGTGTAAGCTCGCCCGAACGGGCGCATTCGGGTCTGGTTGTTTCATTCGAGGGCGCCCGTATCAAATTTGCTAATTTGTGACCGCCCGGGTGCCTTGTGCACATTTGGGTGGCCCGTTTGCCGTTTTCTCCCTTGTGGCATCGTTCGGTCAGGAGTATTGTGTAGCGCCGTGTGAGGTCGCCCGACCGGGCATGTTCGGGTCGGGCCGTTTCGTTCGACGGTGCCCGTATAAGTTTTGCTATGTTGTGACCGCGCGGGTGCCTTGTGCACATTCGGGCGGCCCATTTACCGTTTTCTCCCTTGTGGCATCGTTCAGTCAGACGTGCCGTGTGAGGTCGCCCAACCGGGCTCGTTCGAGTCGGGTCGTTTCGTTCAAGGGTGTCCGTATTAATTTTGCTAAGTTGTGACCGCCCGGGTGCCTTGTGCACGCTCGGGTGGCCCGTTTGTCGTTTGCTCCCTTGTGGCATCAGTCGGTCAGGCGCGTCGTGTCACGCCGTGTGAGGTCGCCTGACCAAGTGCGTTCGGGTTGGGCCGTTTCATTTGAGGGCGCCCGTATCAGTTTTTCTAAGTTGTGACTTCCCGTGTGCCTTGTGCACATTCGGGCGGCCCGTTTGTCGTTTTCTCCCTTGTGGCATCATTCGGTCAAGCGCATCGTGTCGCACCATGTGAGGTCACCCGATTGGGTGCGTTCGGTTCAGGCCATTTCATTCGAGGGCGCTTGTATCAGTTTTGCTAAGTTGTGACCACCTGGGTGCCTTGTGCACATTCGGGTGGCCCATTTTTCATTTGCTCTCTTGTGGCATCATTAATCATTCAGGCGCGCCATGTGAGGTTGCCTAACCGAGTGCATTCGGGTTGGGCCATTTCATTCGAGGGTGCCTGTATCAGTTTTGCTAAGTTGTGACTGCCCGGGTGCCTTGTGCACATTTCGGCGGCCCATTTGCCGTTTTCTCCCTTGTGGCATCGTTCGGTTGGGCGCGATGTGTCGCGCCGTGTCAGGTCGCCCGATCGGGCCCGTTCAAGTCGGGTCATTTTGTTTGAGGGTGCCCATATCAGTTTTGCTAAGTTATGATCGCCTTGGTGCCTTGTGCACATTCAGATGGCCCATTTTCCATTTTCTCCCTTTTGGCATTGTTAATCGTTTAGGCGCGCCATGTGAGGTCGCCCAACCGGGCGTGTTCAGGTCGGGCCGTTTCGTTCGAGGGTGCTCGTATCAGTTTTGCTAAGTTGTGACCGCTCGGGTGCCTTGTGCACGTTCGGGTGGCCCATTTTCCTTTTACTCCCTTGTGGCATCATTCAGTCGATCACGCCGTGTCGCGCGATGTGAGGTCACCCGATCGGGCTTGTTCGGATTGGGTCGTTTCGTTCGAGGGTGCTCGTATCAGTTTTGCTAAGTTATGACCGCCCGGGTGCCTTATGCATGTTCGGGTGGCACGTTTACTGTTTTCTCCCTTGTGGTATCGTTCGTTCGGGCACGCCATGTCGCGCCGTGTGAGGTCGCTCGAACGGGCGCGTTCGGGTCGGGCCATTTCGTTCGAGGGCACCCGTATTAGTTTTGCTAAGTTGTGACCATCTAGGTGCCTTGTGCACGTTCGAGCGGCCCGTTTTCCATTTTCTTCCTTGTGACATCATTTGGTCGGGGGCATCGTGTCACGCCATGTGAGGTCGCCCGACCGGGCGCGTTTAGGTTGGGCCGTTTCGTTCGAGGGCGCCCGTATCAGTTTTTCTAAGTTGTGACCACTTTGGTGCCTTATGCACGTTCAGGTGGCCCGTTTACCGTTTTCTCCCTTGTGGCATCGTTAATCGCTCAGGCGCACCATGTCACGTTGTGTGAGGTCGCTCGACTGGGCGCATTCGTTTTAGGCCATTTCGTTCGAGGGCACCTGTATCAATTTTGCTAAGTTGTGACTACTCGAGTGCCTTGTGCACGTTCGGACGACCCGTTTGTCATTTTCTCCCTTATGGCATCGTTCGGTCGAGCGTGTCGTGTCGTGCCTTGTGAGGTCGCTCGACCGGGCGCATTTAGGTCGGGTCGTTTCGTTCAAGGGTGCCTGTATAAGTTTTGCTAAGTTGTGACTGCCCGGGTGCCTTGTGCAAGTTCGGGTGGCCTGTTTTCCGATTTCTCCCTTGTGGCATTGTTAATCGTTCGGGCGCACCATGTGAGGTCACACGACCAAGCACGTTCGAGTCGGGCCATTTTGTTCAAGGGCACCCGTATCAGTTTTGCTAAGTTGTGACCACCCGAGTGCCTTATGCATGTTCGAGTGGCCCGTTTGTTGTTTTCTCCCTTGTGGCATCGTTCGTTTGGGCGCGCCATGTCACGCCATGTGGGGTCGCCTGACTAGGTGTGTTCGGGTGGGGCCGTTTGGTTCGAGGGTGCCTGTATCAGTTTTTCTAAGTTGTGACCACTTGGGTGCCTTGTGCATGTTCGGGCCACCCACTTGCCATTTTCTCCCCTGTGGGATTGTTCACCATGTCGCGTCATGTGGGGTCGCCCAACCTGGCATGTTCGGGTCGGGTCGTTTCGTTCAAGGGAACCCTTATCAGTTTTGCTAAGTTTTGACCACCCAGGTGCCTTGTGCACGTTTGGGTGACTCGTTTGCCATTTTCTCCCTTGTAGCATCATTCAGTCAGGTGCATCGTGTCGCGTCGTGTGAGGTCGCCCGAACGGGTGCATTTGGGTCGGGCCATTTCGTTCGAGGGAGCCCGTATCAGTTTTGCTAAGTTGTGACCGCCCCGGTGCCTTGTGCATGTTCGGGCGGCCCGTTGTTTGGGGGAAAAGCATCGGTATTGCGAAGTAATAGAAGCTATGTGTTGTTATTTCCACGTTACAAAGAGCTAAGTGTCGTTATTGCGATATTACAGAGAGCCAAGTGTCGCTATTGCGATGGTTTGGGGGCAAAGTGTCGCTATTGCGATGCATGGGGGCAAGGCGTCGGTATTGCAATGTAAAAAAAGCTAAGTGTCGCTATTGCAACGGTTTGGGGGCAAAGTGTCACTATTGCGACGCATGGGGGAAAAGCGTCAGTAACGTTACAAAGAGCTAAGTGTCGGTATTGCGACGTTACAGAGATTACTGTTGGTACTGTGATAGTTAGAAGAAGGGTCGATATTGCGAAATTTGTGTCAAGTGTCGGTATTGCCACGTTTAGGAGGCAAGTGGCTGTGTGAGGTCGCTTGAACGGGCGCATTTGGGTCGGGCGGTTTTGTTCGAGGGTGCCCGTATCAGTTTTGCTAAGTTGTGATCACCTGGGTGCCTTGTGCATGTTTAGGTGGCCCGTTTTACTTTTTCTCCCTTGTGGCATTGTTCGGTTTGGTGCACCCTGTCACACCGTGTGAGGTCACCCGACCGGGCGCATTCGGGTCAGGCCATTTCGTTCGAGAGCGCCCATATCGGTTTTGCTAATTTGTGACCGCTCAGGTGCCTTGTGCACATTCGGGCATCCCATTTTCCATTTTCTCCCTTGTGGCATCATTCAGTCGGGCGCGTCATGTCAGGCCGTGAGAGGTTGCTCAACCGGGCATGTCCGGGTTGGGCTGTTTCATTCGAGGGCACTCGTATCAGTTTTGCTAAGTTGTGACCACTAGAGTGCCTTGTGCACGTTCAGGTAGCCCATTTTCTGCTTGCACCCTTGTGGCATCATTTGTTCGGGTGTGCCATGTCGCTCCATTTGAGATCGCCCGACCGGGCGCGTTCGGGTCGGGTTGTTTCGTTTGAGGGCGCCTGTATCAGTTTTGCTAAGTTGTGACTGCCCGGGTGCCTTATGCACGTTCGGGCAGCCATTTTTCCGTTTTCTCCCTTGTGGCATCGTTCGGTCGTGCGTGCCATGTTGCGCAGTGTGAGGTTGCCCGACAGGGTGCGTTCGGGTCGAGTCGTTTCGTTCGAGGGCGCCTGTATCAATTTTTCTAAGTTGTGACTACCCAGGTGCCTTGTGCACTTTCGGGTGGCCCATTTTCCGTTTTCTCCCTTGTGGCATCGTTCGGTTGGGCACGCCATGTCGCGCAGTGTGAGGTCTCCCGACCGGTCCCGTTCGAGTTGGGTAGTTTCATTCAAGGGTGCCCGTATCAATTTTGCTAAGTTGTGACCGCCCAGGTGCTTTGTGCACGTTCAGGTGGCCCATTTTTCATTTTCTCCCTTGTGGCATCGTTCGTTCGCATGCACTGTGTAACGCCGTGTGAGGTCACCCGACCGGGCACGTTCAGGTCAGGCCATTTCGTTCAAGGGAGCCTGTATCAATTTTGCTAAGTCACTACTACATTCGGCGGAAATTCTGACACTTGGTTCTGACGCTTTTGACCAAATGTCGGAAATTTCCCCAAATTTTTTCCATCCCGCCCGAAACCGTCGCTATACCGACGTTTATAGAAAAGTGTCGCAATACCAACACTTAGAAACGTGTCGCAATTGTGACGTTTTGAGGAAGACGCCGCAATTGCGACACTATGGCCCAAAACGTTGCTATTGCGACGACTGCCTCCAAACGTCGCAAGTGCGACACAATGTTTAGGTGTCGTAGTTGCGACGTTTGGAGGCACCTGTCGCAATAGCGACGCTTTTTCCACCGTTGGTATAACGACACTTATATGTGAGCTACATAAAAATACGAAACTTATATGTGCGCTACATAAAAATACGAAACTTATATGCGCGCTACATAAAAATATGAAACTTATATGCGCGCTACATAAAAATATGAAACTTATATGCGCGCTACATAAAAATTCGAAACTTATATGCGCTCTACATAAAAATGATTTTATTGTTTCGTATTCATCACAATAGCTACATTAACGTCTGATATCACGCGTGCATTCACCCTCCGCTCTTGCAGAACAACATTCGCCCTCAGCTCTTGTAGAACAACATTTTCCCTCAGCATTCGCCCTCAGCATTCGCCCTCAGCTCTTGCAGAACAACATTCGCCCTCAGCTCTTGCAAAATTTTAAGTTCTTACTGCAGGCCCTTCCTCCTATAGTAGGGTTGACTCTATTTGGGTTTTTTTGGTCAATTCCATTGGATTGTGTTAGGCTGTAGGGTTCTCTCTAGATGTCAAGAATCAAGATTCAATACCCTCTATTATCTTCATCACCCACTACAAGATTTAAAATTGTTCCCAAAGAAAACGCTTATTAATTTGGCGACCATTATTTCTCACTTCTTTAAAAACCCTACATTTTAAATCAAAACAAGCATTTCATTTCAACTACAAAATTCTATTAGTGTTCAAATGTACATGTGTGTTATATAACGTACGATATCACGCGATTCGCCCTACGCTCTTGTAGAACGACGTCGCCTCAACTCTTGCGAGAAACAACATTCGTCCTCATCATTACGCCACAGGCTCTTGCGAACGACATTCACCCTCGATCGTCGCACTGAGCTCTTATAGAACGACGTCGCCACTGCATTCACTCTCGGCTCTTGCAAAACGACATTCGCCTTTGCACATTCACCCTCGGCGCCCTTGCGGAACAGCATTTTCCCTCGACGTCGCCCTCGGCGTTCGCCCTTGGCTCATTGCGAGAACAAAATTTTCCCTCGACGTTCGCCCTTGGCGTTCACCCTCGGCTCTTGCGGAGACGAAAGTCGCCCTCGGCTCTTGCAAAATGGTAAGTTCTTGCTGCCCTTCCTCCTATAGTAGGGTTGACTCTATTTGGGTTTTTTGGTCAATTCAAGATTCAATACCCTCTATTATCTTCATCACCCAATACAAGATTTAAATTTTTTCCCAAAGAAAACGCTTATTAATTTGGCGGCCATTATTTCTCCACTGCTTTAAAACACCCTACATTTAAATAGAAAACAAGCATTGCATTTCAACTACAAAAAATATATTAGTGTTCAAATGTACATGTGTGCATCACTTGTGTAGAGTATTCCTTTTCCACTTTCACATTATCAAGAATGTGTGCAATATAGTTCATATTTTTTGTGATTTAGATTATCTTGAAAAAAGGAAAGGTAAATTATTTCCCATGGAAAAAAGAAAGTTTTCCCTTTTTATAGGTTGTTTGGACTTACGTGAGAAAAATTTATGGTATGCCTTTCATATTATGTAGTTTAAATTTGAATTAACAGATTATTCTACATGAAAATATAACTACCTATGTGATGTCCTTCATCACTAATTAAAATTTTAGGGTTTCAATTTCCTAGACTCTAACTCATACGATGCTAAATTCTAGGTTCTCATTGGTGGATCACTCTTCCATTGATTTCCTTTCCCTGCTGGATCTTGTCATGCTTTAAAAAGTCATCAATGATACATATATTGTTTCAAGTATCCCAAAAGGCTTTATAGTAGAACATATTTGAAGTTTTTTTGACACTTGAGGATTCTTTTTAGAGCTATTCTTTTTTAGGCGCAACGCGGTCTGTGCTATCGAGTTATATACCAAGCAACTTGTCCTTAATAACCACCTTTATGAGGTAGGTTCAACCGGTTTTCGAACTTGTTGGGACATAGCATATGAATTTGTGTGATGAGTCCATATCACGGGTCTATTATGGCGACAAAAATTGAAAGACACATAATGATAGTTGTTTATGTTAACATTACTAGAAACATTTTTGAAATTATCCATGCTATCAAGATGTCAAAATTCCAGGCATTAGGTGTCAATACTCGTAGCTAATAGACGATAATAATAATATAAAAAAATCACAACTTTATTCTTGAAATATGATTGTTACACATTGGTAACCTAGTTCATGAGTTACTATCACCCAAAGACGCAAAACAAACTTAAAATATAAATTAAACCAACATGAGAATCCAACTAAGGGTTTCTCGACAAAATCATGCCATAACCTAGCATTTTGGAAACCCAAATTTGAATCCATCATAAGTAATACAATGCAAACTCGGATGGATTTTCAATGCATGTTTGCATGCTACACTTATTCTCTGTCTAGATATCATTTTTTAAATGGAACCATTAGTCGAGCCCACGAGTCCTTTTTATGTGAAAAAATTTCAGCTCTATTTGAGCTCTTTTTTTGCTCCACCGCCTCCATAAACATATGCAAACATATATCATGATCTTGGAATTCCATTACATAAGTATGTGCCAATGTTCCATAATCATGCCCCATCATCAATTTAAGAAATTTCCATTGGATATCAAATTATGGAGGGGGAACTTTTTCTTTGCAACATTTGGCTCAAAATCGAGGACCATCTCAGTATGAGGTGAATGAGAACTATAGATATTTGAAGAAGTAGATTAGTGCCTTTTCCTTTGGCCATGAAGTCATATACGGTCATCCATCACAAAAATTTGTCTTTGTTCATTTCTCACCTTGAAAGTTGCAAAAATTCATGCCCTAATTGAAACGACACAAAATTTTAAAGATATAATAAAAATGCAAGGTAGAATTGCCCTATTAATACAAAGGGAAAACCTTCCTACCTACCCTAATTGAGATAAATTTTGATTGAGTAGGAAACATGATATTGCCAATGGAGTTGATCCAACAACTTGTTAAATGTATGTGACTAAATCATGCATTTGATTTCCAGGGAAACATACGCATGAAGAAAAAGTGCGAAATTAATGGAAAATCCATACATGCCACTTATAAGCTACACCAAAAGGTCAAAAAATACTTAAGGCCTTAACTTAATTTGAATCTAAAAATGACGAAAAACATGATTAGTGAAAACACGAGAGTGGTGTGGGTGAACAACATAAATAAAAAGTGAAGATACCTTTCCCCAAGATGCCTTTGTCACCGTTGTATGAAAACATGTTTTCCTTTCCCTTTATACATGCGAGTGAATGCATTATAGGTATGGTGTTTTCCCGAGAATAGGAGAAGCCTACTTAAATATATCATTCGTGGAGTGAATGTTTGGGTGCCTTAATGTAACGATGACATGTTTCCAGGACATGAATTCAATGCAAAGGCATATTTGAAACTCTAACTACTGTCTTCGGTGTCTTATTAGAAATTATTTCAGTTTTCATTTTGTGTTTTCAAGTTAGATATTGTTTTCAAGTTTTTACATTTATAATTTTATTGCAATGTGGCGGTGACGGTCGAGCGGGTGCGGGAACAACCCGGGACGGGATGATCGCGGAAAGAGGCCGGCGAAAGAACATGTAAAGTGCCGGTATTGCTCTATATTCGGGTATTTTAGTTATTTACATAATTGAAATAATATTAATTTTGTTCAAATATGCGGACACCTAGCCATGGTACGCCTTTGATGATTCCCTCTTTGAGGAAGAGCATTTCTTCATCCCTATTTCTAGTGTTCTTGTTGCGGAAAAAAGGCATGAGATGCAAGGTCGAGAATTTAATACTTTTGGTAGACGCGCCTCAAACACACGAAACGAGAAGAGAGGATACAACATCTTATGAGCCAGGCTAGAAAGATATCGGGTAATAATAAAAATTCAAAAGGATATTGTTTTTGTTACGCATGAGATGAGTGTGATAGTTTGATTTTTAATTTTTACATTGACTAAACTAATAAAAATTTCTTTTGTATGTAGCATTTTTCGGCATTTCTTGAACCCGGTGTTGGTGGTAGTGGGACACAAGGGCAAGAGATTTCCCAACAACCCTCTCGTACACCTTCTACTCCTTTAGGTGCTAGCCAAGAAACACACCACTTCCCAACGGACACCCTGACCCTAGCCCGGCGAACGTGTTTGGCAATGATGAGGCTGATATGGCCAGCACGCTGCATTATTTGTGTTTCCTAGAGCTACACGTGTCGGCTCCACGGGGACCATTAATGGCACGTTGTTGGTGAACGATGAGGGTGTCCCTATAAAGCATGTACAACTCCCGGGTAAATTTTAATATTTTAACTATTTCATGTACTTTATCTAAAACATATTTATCATGTTTTTTATTTTTAAATTAATGATAATATCTTCTTCTTCTTCTTATTCTTCTTCTTTTTTTCTTTTTCTGCTGCAGGAAACAACGAGTTCTACGGAGTTTGCGAAACCATGCGTTGGTAATTTTGGCCCAACCATACGCACGGGGGTGGAATTCCCGAAATTCCAACTTTGAAAGAACTTCTAGATTGTCTAGAAGCCCTTTTTTGCAGTCGGCACATTTGACGAGAACAACGTGGCTCGGGTAGCGGCAAATATTTGAAATATACGAGGACACCTATAGAGACGCAGTGCAATTTAACCCTAGATATGAGCATCCTCTCGCGGCTCCGGGAGTGAGTGGAGAGCACTCATCCATGACGGAAAAGAGAAAAGGGAAAAGAAAGAAGGGGAAAAAAATGCCAGTTTGGACTACCGAGGTAAATTACAACTTTAATTCAATAGCTTTAATTTTCTTTATGTTCTAAAATAAAAGTGTGCTACAGTCATATCCGACTTCAATCTTTTGATGCTAGGTTGCACGACACCTCAAGGCAGCCAAAGCTAGGATTGAGAAAAAGGGCCATCACGAGCTAGGCCGGGCGGCTACTTGAAATTAGTGCACAGAATTGTAATTAAGTAGCTAAACATCTTATAATTAATTGTATCGCCTTCCAAAGTTTTTGTAATCCTATCAAATATGATTAAAAATACACAATCATATGTAATGTAGGGTGATGACTTCGGAACATGAAACTATAGAGGAAGATAAAAATATTGCT
The DNA here is from genome assembly GCA_034641835.2 of Pinus albicaulis. Taxonomy (NCBI): domain Eukaryota; kingdom Viridiplantae; phylum Streptophyta; class Pinopsida; order Pinales; family Pinaceae; genus Pinus; species Pinus albicaulis. The sequence goes on from CM076570.1 coordinate 393,783,104, forward strand.
TTCCGTTTTGGCTATCGAGGCGCGGTTGAACGTCGCGAAGCTTGGGCGTAGGTCCCAAGATCAGGAATACTGATAAGGTAAAAGCATTAACCTTTCAATATTTTTTTTGTCGTCCATAAATTTAATGTCTAACAACTTTGTTTAAATCGGGGGAGCAACACTACGGGTAGAGGAAAATAACCCGAGTTTTTAGAGCCGGATGTAGATGATCCTCACGTGCCGACTTTGATCATTGTAGTGGGGACCCGGGCAGAGCAATGCTACTATCGGTGGGGGGCCAGTGAGCGTAATTAATTTCCACTTATAATTTTTTCTAATTATACCTTGATGGTTGTCCTTATAACATTTTTTTTAAATGTACGAAATGTTTCCCTTCGGGATCTTACCACCACGAGAGGAAGACAAGGCAACGGTCCCAAAGGCGACAGGCTGGTGCACCGAGGTAAATAATCTCATTGCAATATTAGTATTACCGAACTAGTTCAATGATATTTAAAAACTAACAATTACAATTTAATATTATCTATTTTTTGTAGGCGATGCCCGTCAGCAGATGAGAAGCAGACATCGTGACAACGCAACTAGGTCGGTGGCGACAGTGGTGCACACGAGTAAATAATGTCATTGCAATTTTTTTTATTAATATTACTGAACTAGTTCAATGATATTTAAAAAATGACAATTAAAATTTAATATTATACGTTTCGTAGGCGATGCCCGTCCTTTGGATGAGTCCAGGACATCATGAATATGCAACTAGGTCGGCAATGCGGGTCGAAAGGCATGAAACGGGGAGCGAGCATGATGATATTGATAATGTAATTAGGAGCTTTAGAAATAGGAAGAAGAAAAAAGAAAATTTGATAATGTAAAATATTGTATTATTATAAGACAAATGTTACCATACTTGGAATGTTTTTTGCGTTATATAAAAAACTCATTTATCATACTATTTTTATGTCAAGCAATAATCGAAATGTTTCCTTGCGTAATTTTTGTTGAATTGGTTTTTTATTAGTTATTGAATATTTTTTTTTATGCTCATGAAAGTAAAAATGAAATATAGATTGGGTATTGGGGAATTGAGAGTGATGTGCGGGAGGGGCCATAGGAGCTTCCACCTTCATGTGGTTGGCCACCATTTAGTAGAGAATAATTTATTGGAGTGATTTAATCTTGGAGCAAAACCTCCCTCGATCCGGCAGTAGCAACAAAAAAAGTCATTGTTGACTTAGTTGCTACTCTTTCGGATCGTGGGAGGCTTGATCCAAGTTCATGCGACTCCAATAAATTGTTCTTGAAACGAAGAGGAGCTTATTCGGTATGTTTTGACATACATTATATTAAGAATGCATCTTAGAGTAAAAAAATACTACATCAATTACTTGTATTTATTGTATAGATAATGATGGATTTTGATTGACTTGGCGGTGCGGGTACAAATACTCTTGCATCATGAGCAATACAACTTGTCAACCGGGGGTCATATCCGGGATATTTTTGCTTATGTGCTTGACCGATTTCGTAATGTCACATTTTGTAAGTTCCTTTATGAGTTCATAATTCAATATTAAGCTTGTTCATGATTGTTATCTAGGTTTTTTGTATGCGTTTTTTCATCTATTTTATTGTAAGCAACTCTTGCATGTTTCTGTTGTTCACTATGATTTCTCCCATTACCACTCCCGGGATGAATGCGACTTTATTGTTACATAGGTTACTTTATTGTTACTATGATTTCTCCATTTACGATTTCATAGGTTACATCATGTAAAGTTTTTCAATCTCGGGTTGGTGATGAGCTTTAGTTCTCCAGTTGCAGGGGCTTTTTACGATATTTTTTCTCCCTCATGTCATTCCGCATCACCTCGTTGTTTGAGCATGCCAATTTTCTACCACTTGTACCAATTGGCACATGGCAATATACGAGTGGTGCTACATTTCCACCTATTTTCGGTGAGAGTTTTAGTGTTTCTCTAGCATAGCTTGAAAAATCCGATTCGGTGCACGCTTGAATATTGTCTCTACATACTCATGGTTTGGATTGATGAGCATGTTACGAATGGTTGGTTGATTCATAAGAACCACCCATATAGTCATCTTGAGATATTTACGAAGGTTTCTCGGGTTTCCTTTTTCACGTTTCTAGTGGGTGGGATGGTGTGGGAGTGATCCATCGATATTGGTGCTCTTGTAGTAGGAATTTGTTTTTGGGGATATAAAGGAGCATTTGATGTAGATATCCCATTGGATGCATTCATAGATGGGCACGAGAGGTCGATAATTTAAATTAAAAATATGCAACCTCTAGCATGGCAACTTTGAAGGCCGCGAGAGACATTGGTTAAAGATTGTTTTGTGCTTGGCCTTAATATAGTCGTGATTTCTTTCTATTATCTTAATGCAAATATATAGTCAGATCTCATTAAAATGAGGATTAGGTTGTATTTATCTTTGGTTGTTTCTCTCTTAGTGCTCTAGAAGTTTCCAAAAGTTGCGATAGTTGTTTTAGTTTGCCTGCATTACAACTTAAAAGTGGTTTTTAGCAATGGGAGTCATGTTTTTTAAGGTTCATACTAATATGAAGATCTTGTAATTCTATATTCGGCATAAGAGAAGATGGCCTGCGCTTTTGGCGGTATGACGACAATTTCCACATCTACCTCATTGGGGGGATGAGGAAGAGGAAGAAGAAACTCCACGAAAGGGGGCGGACAATCGACAAATCCAATCTTCATTGCACACGTTGCGATAAAGATGGACATGATGCATCCAAATGCGAACACCATGGGGAGAAAATTGAGCGACAAAGAAATCAAGACAAAGGTAAAACTAATGACAAAGACAAAGGTAAAGCACATGAATCCGCTCATTATGTTCTAGCACATTGTATGATAGGGAGTAAGCTTGAAGACTTATTTGATGTTTCATTTACTTCATGGAGAGATGATTGGTTGCTAGATTCGGGGAGCAACATGTCACATGACATTTAGAAAAGATTTTTTTGAATAATTCAACGTACAAAGTTGATGCGACGGTATATTTTCACGGGATAAATCCAAACTCAAGCCATCGGGGCTTGGCACGATCGAGCTTAAAGCTGCACAGTCTTCCGGATCATATCCTACATGAGGTTACTATACCTCCCGAGTTGAGGAGAAACTTGTTGTCCTTGGTCCAAATCCGCCATCAAGGACACTCCATTCACTTGTTTGATGGCAAGCGAAGAGGTCAAAAAACCATTAGATCACTCACTTGTCATGGAGGGAATAAAGAGAGGAGACTCTTGAAGTGTGAAGAGTTCATCTTCTCATGCTCAAAACTTTGCATTCGGTTCACATCATGATGAAGGTACATTCCCATCAAGTATTTTATGGCATGCTAGATTTGGACACTTAAACTATGAAAGCCTTCGTTTGTTGAAGAAAAAATGGTGTTAATGGATTGCTATACAATTCCTAGAAAACCTAAGGAATGTGATGCTTGTATTCTAGGAAAGCATAACAAACAACCATTTCATGATTCACACTCCATAGCACATAGAAAACTTGAGCTTGTTCATTCAGATTTATGTGGCCCTATGCCTATTAGCTTACACGCAAATGGAAATAAATACATGATGACATTTATTGATGACTACACCGCGAATGTGTTGGATTTACTTATTGAAGAATAAGTCCGATGCTTTTCAAACTTTCAAGAATTTTCATGCATGGATTGAAAATGATGCACAAACACATATTGGCTCTCTACGTATCGATAATGGAAAAAGAATACACTTCAAACGAATTTGAAAATTATCTTCGTCAACATGGAATCAAACATCAAATAAGCCATGCCATATAATCCCCAACGAACGGTGAAAGCTGAAAGAATGAACAGAACTATCTTAAATATGGTTCGCTCCATGTTATTTTTTCAAGAATGTGAAATTGATGTTTTTGGGCTGATGCGGTTCTATATGTTGTTTACATAAAGAATAGGTGTCCTTCAAGTTCAATTAGAAACAAAACTCCTTTTGAAATGTGGCATGGCCACATTCCTTCGGTAAAAGCATTTCGGGGTCTTTGGGTCCACTGTCGTTATGCCTTGATACCCAAGGGTCAAAAGGAACAAACTTGGTGCTAGAAGAAGAAAAATGTATCTTCTTGGGGTACTCCAATACCTCCAAAGGATATCATCTCTATGATGAAGCAAATAAGAAGTTTATAATAGCAAGAGATGTCATATTTCTTGAATCTTCCAAGAGTGACAAGGTTGTTGAGCGGCAACTTGATCGCTCGGATAGATTCACACATGCAAAGTCTTTTCCAAGAATTTGATAATGAGATTCCACATCTTGAAGGGGGGATTCCGATATTGAATCAAGCTCGCTGGAATCATGTCCTGCGAAAGCACTCTCTCCCCCCACATGAAGAAACAACCACGGATGACACATTGGATGATGTGATTGACATAATCGGGATATTGAATCTTGAATCAATCCCAACTCAGTCAAATGAACGACACGGGCCATCTCGGAAAGGTCCTCCCCAAATGGCTAACAAAGACACTTTGGAGAATGTTCATCCCGATGAGGTTGGAAAACAGAAAACAAGAAGTTCCACTCAACAAATCGAAGGTGATGTAGATAATTTTGATTATCCTGTTGATATGGATATTGCTTATAACTGTGAATTGAGTTTTTCTACAGATCATGAACCAACTTCCTTCAAAGAAGCCGCTTCTCATGATGAATGGAAAGAAGCAATGCAGAAGGAGTATGATGCCTTGATAAAGAATGGCACTTGGAAGCTAGTTGATCCGCCTTTGGGAACGAAACCAATTGGTTGTAAGTGGGTCTACAAGAACAAGTACAAAGCAGACGGCTCACTTGACAAGCACAAGGCCAGGCTTGTGGAAAAAGGATTCGCACAAAAAGAAGGAGTCGATTATGAAGAAACTTTTTCTCCCACAGCAAAATGGACCACCATCCGGACTCTCTTTGCCTTAGCAGCTCAGAATGGATGGAAAGTCCATCAGATGGATGTAAAAACAACCTTCTTGAATGGAGATCTAAAGGAGAAAGTTATATGTCCCAGCCAGAAGGATTTGTGATAAAGGGTCAAGAACACAAAGTTTGCAAACTTGTAAAATCCTTGTATGGCCTCAAGCAAGCACCACGAGCCTGGTATGAGAAATTGACTGAGCATCTTCTGAAACTTGACTTCGAACATTTTGATCTTGATGATGTAACTTTGTTTGTTAAGAAAGTTGGAAAAACAGTTGTATATCTTGTGGTATATGTAGATGATCTTTTGATAACAGGAAACAATGAGAGCTATATTTCATCCATGAAGAAAGAATTGAAGAAAGGTTTTGAAATGACTGATTTGGGTCATGTTCATTACTATTTGGGTATTGAAGTAATTCAACATCCTAAATTCATATTTCTTTCTCAAAAGAAGTACATTGGAGATCTCTTGAACAAATTTGGCATGGATGACTGTAATCCCTTAACCACTCCAATGGAACAAAAATTGAAGCTCACATCTATTGAAGGGAAGGAATTTGAGGATGCAACTAAGTATAGACAGCTTGTAGGAAGTCTTATCTACCTGACCACCACCAGACCTGACATTTCATTTGCTGTTGGAATCCTCTCAAGGTTCATGAAAAAACCTTGTGAAGGACATTGGTCTACTGCAAAAAGAGTGTTAAGGTACTTGAAGGGGACTCAAGACTTTGGACTCAAATATACACAGGTAGGCGACTTCAGCTTGATCGGATATTCTGATTCATACTTTGATGGCAACAAAGAAATAGGGGTGTCTACTACAGGTTACACCATGAGTCTTGGATCAGGAGCCGTCTCATGGAGATCACGCAAACAGTCAGTTCCAGTAGATTCCATGACCGAGGTAGAATATGTGGCAGCAGCTGAAGAAACAAAGGAAATTGTGTGGCTCCAGAAAATCCTGGAAGATTTGTAGATGAAACAAATGTATTCCACACCACTCATGATCGACAACACTTCTGCAATAAATTTGGCCAAGAACCCAAAGTTCCATGATCGAACAAAGCACATCAATACAAAGTACCATCTAATTCGACATCATGTTCAGGCCAAAACCATCCATCTACATCATTGTTCCACAAATAAGAAAACTGCTGATATCTTCACCAAAGCACTTGGAAGAGAAAATTTTGAAAAGTTTAGATCGATGCTTGGGCTCACCAACATCCCTTCAGATTAAAGGGGGGAATGTTGACACCTAATCCTATGGGATGGGTGTGGATATTTAATTTTGTATAATAAATAATATTGGGAAATAAGGAAGGCCAAGAGTCATTGGGAGATGAATCCCAATAGCCTCACCTCCATGTATAAATGCATGTTCATTCTTCATTCAATAACACATTCTGATTTTGAGGAGTTACCTCCTGGTTTGACATTGCACAAACCCTAGTTTCTTGCTACAACTTGGCAATTTTCTAGGCTAGGCCTGTGTTTTGCTGTTTTGGACCCATTCCCCTCACTCAATCTCTAAAATTCCACTTTCCCCTGCTTCCTAACGTCCCTCCCTACTTCCCAAAATTTTCTCAAGAATTTAAAATCCCCTTATCCCCTTCATTTCACTTCATTTCGACAAATCCCTTGTTCCACACATCGGGATAGGTTTCACTCCAATGATGTTTCTGAGAAATAAAATATGAATTTTGGAAAAATGAGAGAAATTTTTGTCTAAAATAGTCCAAGGAAGAAAAACCTCCTTCACTTTTTACACAGGTGTCATGGTTTTAGAGAAATGTCAAAAATACAGTTGCCTCAGGAGAATTGATGCACCTTTGAAGTTACCTTGGGAAAATAAATATTTCTCCTAGCTTGGTTGGCCAAATGAATTTCTTGATGAGTAAAATGATAATTAGACTCAATAAGCTTTCGAAAGAGCTATCCCGCGCCCAATTTGGACATCGGGAAGGCCTCCAATAACCTTCTACAAAAGGGCGCTACACATTGGGTCTGTGGCGCGGCGCATAGATTTTCCATTGCAAGTGAAGATTTTTTTTCTTAGAATTTATGGTGGTTTAGTGTGCGAAAGCTCATCATTCAGTTAAAAGCACAAAGGAAACAAAAATGGATTTCTTTTGTAAAAGTGCCAAAGTTTTCAAACAGTGGGCTTTTCAAATAAAAAATCAAAATCCTTGGTATACATAAGATATTTTCATGATCCAAAACTCCATTTTCATGCCAAGAGATAGCCTTGAGCCAAGAAAAATAGTGGAGCATCAACGCAAGTGTTTGGAGGTAAAACTGGGCAAATTTGGGTGTGCGGCGCTTTGGGCAGCCGGCGCGACGCACTGGGCAGGCGCGGTGCATTGGGCCGGCCGCTGCAGTGTAAAAATTACACTGGCACGGCGAATTGGAGGTGCGCGACGCATTGGGCTGACTGCGCGGCGCATTGGCCCGAAACACAGATTTTTGTCATTGCTTCCAAAAATTCCAAATCACTCAGTCTATTTTGTCCAAGTAAGTACATGTGACTTTCTAGTTGCCATTTACAAAATTTTGAAGATTGATTATGAGAATTTGGTACACAAAAGTCAAACCCTATCATCTTGTTGAGAATTGTTCCCTTAGGGTTTTGAAGTTGGTGTTTTAAAGTTGGTTTTGGTGCCAAAAATTTTCACCTCCCCACCTTATTTTTCCCATTTCCCCTCACTGTAATCTCATTACTACAATCCATTCTCCTATCTCCCTCAAATCCCTAAACCCATTCATACTCATCTCATTCCCATTATCCCTATCCCCATTTGTAAAAATTCCCAAACACCAAGTTTCCCAAACAGTCAATTGGCTGTCCCTACACTTTAGTTATCACTTGATTGAGGTCCATTTTTCCTACTGCCCTATTTCTCCACAGTCCCTCTCTTACCACCATATATTTGGCAATTGAAATGAAAACACCCAAATTCTCATTTTCATCTCATACAAGCCAATATACACCTTGCATAGACTTTGGACTCCATGGAGACAGACACTGATACATCATATGACCGATACAGTGATTCCACCACTGAGCTACATGCACCTAGAAGGCCAACAAGGAAAATAACATGCTCAGGGACATGAAAAACCATTATTGGGTGCGAATCAAAATCCTGAAGTCAAAGCTAAAGAGGGCACTAACGCGTCGCAAAAGGCATGATAGAATCCAAATTTTGGCTAAAGCTTCTTTGGCCTAGCATAGTGCTTGATGAGGGACCTTCAGCCCAAATTTCAAGAAATTTGGGAAACATTTTGTCAATTTTGAATTTTTTGGTCTCAAAATAGATTTTCCTGCCCGACGCGTAGCGCCACTCGGCGCGCGCTTATAATTGGCAGCTCTTCTGGAGGAAAACTTTGAATTTCTGGATTTTTCATCAAAATTTATGCATGTCTATGGATTACCTAAGGATTTCATCAATTTATGGGTTGCCTAAAGGGTCAAAAACACCCTAAAAATGGCTTTTCTGCCACTTTTTGCACACATAGGAAGCAGTGTTGGGAGATTTGATTTTTGGAGGGGAAAATGGCAACCGAATCCAGAAATTCCACTTGGGTTGGAAAATAGACAGGCAAGGCTTTCGAACGAGCTATCCTACACTCAAGTTTTACTTCGGGAAGTCCCTCAAAATCAGCCTCAAACTTGTGCTACGCATAGAGATTTCAGGCGCGGCGCATAGAGAAATTTGGCCTATTTTTCACTCAGCAGCTCAGATTTTCGCCTAGTTTTGGCTAGTTTGACTTTTTCATGTAACTCTTGATGTAACTTGATGTAATTTCATGACCATGATGTAATTTTGGCACATTTTTACTCATCTTAGTGGATTCATGCACCAAAAAGTTAAATGTAAGTGAATGAATCAGTTTCCTATCATATAGAGGCAAGTTGTTTCATTGCCTATTTTCTAGTTCTTAGTTTAGATATGGCTGAAACAGCTCCTAGAATGGTGAGTTCGACCCCTAGAGGCATTATAATGAGTTAGGCTTGTCTATATCATGTAGTTCTTCAGTCATTTTCAGGGTTGGACACTTGGGATTTCTTGGCACTTCATTGTACATTTCATCTCTGCACTTTTGGCAAAGGAATAGACCAGGGTTTGCAACACTCTTTAAGATCCATGTGGCTCTGTGTTTTTATGGTGATTTTCTCTATGTAATTGTAACTTCACTGATGTTCATGTGTATCATTTCTCTTCTCCTTTCTTCTTAAATTAAACAAACAAGTTATAAAGGTGGAATTCATTAGATTACTTTGCTCTGCCTTCAGTTTTGTTTAATTTTTCATGTTTTCATCTGTTTGAGGAGGAATATTGAGACCCTATTTCCCTCTTCAGCTCCTCACCGGTCTGATCCATCCATTCATTCAATCTAAAGCATCAAAACAATTTCCTTCCTTTCCCCAATCAGAACTCTGCAAAAACTAGGCCTTATCCCCGCACCCAAAACTGCCTTTCCCTTTGATCCAACAAAAACCCCCAAAAACACAATAAAAATCCTTCACTTATATACCTAGCCTAAAATTAGCTTTAATTTAGAGTCATCTCAAGCCCTATTGATTGTTTTTGCTGAGATTGACCTGGAGAGAGCCCTCTCCTATTCTAGTAGGGCTAGCTACCAGACTGAGCATGGTTTGATGTTACCCTGAACTCTGCCTTCCTTCAGCCTAAGGTAGATTTAGGTTGTAACAGGCCCTCGAAAAAAAAAGGAACACAATGATGGATAACTTTGCCCAGATCCTTCAACAACTGCCCACCGGTGGCGCATCTGCATCCAACAGCCACTTCGGAGATGCGATTCCCTTTAAGGTACAAGTAAAATTTGACATTCTCATATTTGAGGGTAAAATATATGAATATTTTTTAGATAGATGGTTGAATCTATTAGAAGGATATTTCTTAGTTCATGAATTTTTCGACTAGGAGAAGATGATTTTTGCACTCCTCAAAGATACCCCCCATGTCAAGGACTGGTGGGAAACCTACTATGAGAAAAAGGATGAGAGAGAATCCTCTATGTTCTAAGTCGTACCGACTTGGAATTATTTCTGAGATGCTATCAAGGAACAATACTATCCCATGGGGAGCTATGAGGACAAGTACATACAATGGACTGGCGCTGCAGAAACAAAGGGATCAAGATGTGCATCAGCTAATGAATTTATTCCATACCCTACGTAGAAAGTTGGGTATCAAAGATTCAGAGACACATTTGGTGCTAAAGTATCATATTTGTCTGCATAGATACAATCAGGAGGAAATGGAGTTCCTCGACATCTCCTTGCTTGGTACGGCATACCGGTATGCTACCAAGATTGAGTAGAAATTCAAACAGAAGAAGCGATAATTTGGATCTGTGAATCAAGGGAAAGGTGCCCCCAATTCGTAAAACAAAGGAAAAATCCAAGGCATGGTGGGCCAAGAAAGCCTACCAAAGAGACAAGAAAAGAAAAAAATTGTGAAGCCAAAGGAGGACACGGGAAAGTGGTGTGAGTTCCATAAGAGCTCAACTCACAACACAAGTGAGTGTCGAGCCAAGCAGTGGGTAGTGGCAGAGATAAGGGCTTCTAAATCATGTGCATTCTCTGACTCTGAATCAGAACTGAAAAGTGGAATGGAAAAGGGAAAAATATTATTGATGTTGAGCCTAATGCCATTGTTTGCACTACAAATATCCAGAAGGAGGAACTGGAAGATCCAGAGGAGGAGAAGTGTCCCTTCCACTCCCAAATGTGGGTAAAGGGTTCCCTGCTATATTTCATTATAAAAATGGGAGCCAAAAGAACCTCATTTTAGTAGATGTCGTGAAGCAGTTGGGCTTGTCAAACACAACACACCCACATACATACACCATCGGGTGGCTTCACCAAGGACGGGATTTTCACATCAGCCAGAAGTGTCACCTTCACTATAGCATCAAGCCCTTCATAGATGAGGTATTATGTGACATTGATCCTCTAGATGTTTCTGATGTATTATTAGGCCAGCCATACTTCTAGAAGCAACATGCTGTGTATTAGTCTCGGCCTTGCACTTTTATTGTTTCTTTGGGAAATAAGATGTACAGGATACCAGAGGTACCACTATCTACTGCTATCTCCTTGGTTACTGCAAAACAATGCAGTAAGCTCATTTCCCAAACCATGAAATTTGTTTTTCTGATGATCCACCCCGAGGGCAAGAAAAAGACTTTGGCCAGGGCCTCCAGACAGGGCTAATCTGCATGAAAACACAAATGGATAAGGTTGTGGAGAAGTATGGGGACATCTTCACCTCGCCCACAGGGGTTACTCTGCATTGTCAGGTAAAGCAACCCATTGATTTGACCCCAGGTGTGCCACTACACAATGGACCGATCTATTGGTACTCTATTTTGGAGAACAATGAAATAAAGAGCTAGATTCAGGAGCTGTTGCAGAAAGGTCACATCCTGCCAAGCTCATCGTGATGTGGGAGCTTGATCGTGTTGGTACAGAAGAAGGATGGGAATTAGAGACTCTATGTTGACTATCAGGTGTTAAACAAGATCACTGTCCATAATAGGTACCTGATCCCACAAATTGACGACCTTCCGGACCAAATAAAAGCAACAAAATATTTCAGTAAGATCAATTTGAAGTCTGGGTATCACCAGGTAGTAATTGAACCCTCTGATTTGTGGAAGACTACCTTCAAAGCCAAGGAGGGCCTTTTCGAATGGTTGGTCATGCCTTTTTGGTGGACGAATGCTCCCGCAACCTTCATCATGTTAATGGACAATATCCTGCATCGACTCACCAAATTATTTTTAGGTGTGCACTTGGATGACATTCTGATCTTCATCCAAACTCGGGAAGAGCACCTCCACCACATCCGACAAGTCCTCCAAAGACTGCGGCAACACAAGTTGTGTGCCAATTTCAAGAAGTGCACTTTTGGCATGACCTAGGTTCAATATCTGGGATACATTATTGATGAAAGGGGGGTGCATGTGGACCCAACCAAGATCCAATTCATTCGGGATTGGCCAACCCCAATCACTCTAACACAGCTTAGAAGCTTTCTGGGTCTTGCTAATTTCTACTACAGGTTCGTATTAGGATTCTCTCATATCACTTGGCCCTTGAGTGAAGTTACCAAGGGAGGAGAAAAAGAAAAAATATTTTGGTGAGAATCTCAACATAACACAGTCATAGAATTGAAACATCGCTTCTTTTCTGCCCTAGTGCTCACATTACCAGACTTGCAACAACAATTTGAGATCGAGATAGATTCCTCTGACTATGCTATTGGGGTAGTTCTTACTCAGCAGGGGCATGCAGTGGCATATCACAGTGAGAGATCGTCCAACACAGTTTTCAAGTATCCCAATTATGACAAAGAAATGTATTCCATTATGTCGGCTTGTCGACAATGGAAGCTTTACATTTTAGGGAAGGAAACAATCATCCACACAGACCACCATCCCCTACAGTTCATACAGACACAAGGGAAGTTTCAAAATGATCGCCAGTAGAAGTGGTCCACATATCTGCAACAGTTTCATTTTAACATCAAGTATAAGAAGGGTAGCACCAATAATGTTTCAGACTACCTCAGTCGATCACCGATCATGGCGCTGACCACCATTCACAACTCTTGTGGCCACGATATTTTTGATTGGCCACTTCTGTACAAGAGCAACCCAGAATTCGGCCACAGATACAAGGCACTCTTTGGGGGTATCACTACAAGGAAAATACCCTCTAGCGGATGTTTTTGAGGAACCACAAAGAAAAATACTGCATATATCCATTTCTAGCGGAGGTTACTAGAGGAGGTTGGCGGGATGAGGGTTTTGTGGATGTTTTCCTATCAGTGCTCTTATCGTTAAAAATCGCCCTAGTTCTCTCAACAAAAGAAAGCACCGGTGTGGACAAAATCATTGGCACACCTGACACCGTGCACTTCGTACACACCTGCCCAGTGTGTCATAATATAATAGAGCACCGGTGCCTCACAACTCGTCTGTGCCGGTGAATTATAAAACAAAATGCCAACACCAAAACCACCTGGTGCGGTAGACAGAAACTGCATCGGTGCATCATAGAAAATGCGCCACAAAAAAAAACCAACCAGTGCATTTGTAGCAAACAATACAGGTGCACTTATAAACGACATGCATTGGTAAAGAGTTAAATTAAAAAAATATTTACGACAAAAAACCCGTATTTTTTAGTTTTCAAGTGCTCTTGAGCTATCAATTACCGGTGCACACGATACCATAGAACGCATTGGTGCGCACCAAAAATTTACACACCGGACAACGTGCGTGAAGTACACACACCACTGGGGCATCCAATTATTGTAACGCACCAAGGCGTTAATACTCTTCTGCGCTAGTGCATCATATAACACCACGAAAAAACAAAAACAAGTGGGTGTGTTCTTCTCTAAGGGCGGTGCACCAGAAACTACACACACTGGAATAACGTTATATAAAAAAACAAAAAATTAAGGCCAAAAAACTGGTGCTTTGCAACTATTACGCACTGGTGCTTTACCATTACACCGCCCCGGTGCATCATCAAATTTTCACGCCGAAACTAAAACATCCTGGTGTGTAGTTAAGGAAACGTCCTGACGCATTATAAATAATGGGCCAAAATTGATTCCACCCGGTGTGATTTTATTTAACCGCACCAGTGCGCTTATAAAACCTCGTGCACCGAAACAAGGTTAATTAAAAAAACAATTACGGCCAAAAAACTTCATTATTCAATTTCCTCAGTGCTCCAGAGCTCTCAAGCCCTAGTGGTATTTCCTTATTTCTGATCCGCCCTAACATCGGTGCTCTTATTGCACCCATTGCACGCACTGTTGCTTTGCATTGGCCACCACTCTCCAACTTGCATTTTGAAAAACAGTGGGAAAATTTTATTTTCCAAAGTTTACAGCCAATATTCCTCCTCGACGGAAAAATGTACAGGTATTTTTCTAGTTTTTCTATAATTAAGCCTTTTAGCGGATTAGAAATTGAAATAAAATTAAAAATAACCATTAAAAATGAAAAAAATATTGTCGCGTGGTGCGCTCGAGCTGTTCAGTTTGCACCAAATAGTGGTGCTACCAGTAAAATTTATAGGAAGCACCGCTACCAGTGCTAACTGTAACCGCACCATTTCCGGGGTGGTGCTAAAAGGTGCCTCGAATATTTTTAAACAAAAAATAAAAAATAAAAAAGGTAGTGCGCTCATTTATCCAGGCGCACCGTTGACCCCAGAAATCACAATGCGGTGCGTTGACTTCATTTTCCGCCATGGTTTATGTTAGCATACTACATTTTTCATTCTGAAAACGATGCGACCAGGTAAAAGACCGCACCATCAGCTATGTCATTGTCATGAAGTTGGTGCGCTGACATGACTATACGCGTCGAGGCATATATTTCAATCAACGCACTGCTATTTTGAATTATATACAGTCCATGGTGCTTGAAAAATAGACATCTGTGCCGAATCCAGTGTGGTCTATTTCATTAGGGGCTCTGGGGATGGTGCGTGACTGTTTTTATGGAGCATTGACTTGTATGTTTTTTTTTTTCAAAAAAAATTATATATGTATATTTATAAATACATTTATGTTTTAATAAAAAAAAGATTATTTAATATGGCAATGATTCAGAGAGAACAGGAGCAATAGTAGCAACAACAACCAGAACAATATGACATGATTCACCAACGGGAGGCGAGAGAGAGGGAGAGAGATGGATGCCCTCGCTTATTACTGCAGATAGCCAGGAGATCCTTATGTAGGTAGGCCTCCTCAAGTTCTATGAGGAGGCTATTTCAAGTCCTGATGAGTGGTACACACCCATTGAGGAGGAAATTTTTTTTATTACAGTGATATCGAGGAGAGGGGTGGATTTTCCCTCATTCCCGGACGTGCCAGCTGGTTTTGGAGCAGGGAGTCAGTTATTTTACTCCCAGAGATACATTGGAGCACATGTACTGTCTCCTTCAGAGTTTCAGGTACTTGTAGGTCAGTTATGTATAGATTCTTTTGGTAGACAGGACATGCAGTGCCTCTCTATTATCGCTTCGATCATTTCTCACAACACCAGTGACGGGCAACACATTATTTGCTCACTTTTATATTATGTTGATTCTTTAGTACAACAGCCATGACTTTTCAGTTGGTTTGCCATTTTTTTGCGACAGTTTTGTACGGTCTTAGATAGATTTCGTGCTTATGCACAAGAGAGGATCAAATTCCTTTTTTCTTCAGAGCTTTTTTGTTTATTTTTTGATAGGTTTCCAGAGATGAGACCTATTTTTTTTCGACAACCTCGTAGGTTGATGTTTGAGGCTCGGATGCATATGTGGGTACAGGTGATGCCCAAGAGGGGAGACATTATGTTTCCAGCGAGGAGATCACATGATTCACTGGACTTACTAGCCAATGTTGGCGGGCTGCATCCCTTCATTATGGTCCCATGTCCTTATGCTAGACTAGATTAGGGAGGGTGTTCCAACATCGTCTTCACTCGTGATGAGCCACCAGATGATAGAGGTAATATTATTGTTTTATTTATATTTATTCTAACATGTTCTTTAACTTGTTTTTATTAAATTGTGTAATGAAATTTTCTAATTATTGTTGTGTACTTGTATATATTTTGTAGACATTGGCTCTTTTGATAGCGATGATATGCTAGATCCACCACACGATCCAGCTGTCAATCCTGATGATTATGATCAGGAGATGGCTAATGCGCCAGAGGATGAGGCCAGTGGTGCAGCAGAGAGATGTGCTGATCCTGGGCCTCATGGTGCACCGGTACCACCTTTTGCTAGGCGTGGTCGACTGGAGACCAGATACGAGATGGAGTTGGGCAGCCAACTCTGTGGATTGACTTCAGATGCGGGCATCAGGCTCGCTCATTACAGAGAGATACAGGGTGATGATAGACTGTTGCAGATGTCGAGAGGCATGCCGCGTGACATGTACAGCCTGATGCAGCATGTTGTAGGAGCTATGAAAGTTGTTACGCGATTGAGGAGGATTTTCCATAGCTATAGGCATAGTCTTAGCTGCAGCCCAAAATGGACAGTTTGCCAGTAGCGACTCAGATGCATCTCGTGATCGTTCACCTTGTGGCATGCCTAATGATCATCATGAGGCTCCACTGGTAGCAGCTAACACTAGTAATCATGGATATGAGGTTGGACCATCGGCCATGTCCAGTCAGCAGCCTATAGCATCCATCATCAGTACTAGTCACGATCATCATGAGCAAGCTAGACCATCGACCACCGAGGCTGTAGTACTATTGATTGAGCAGGCTTCCACTACTATTGCGCCTCATATTGATCATGTTGTACTACCACCAGTGGATGCATCCATCAGTATGAGTGATCATCATGATCATGAGCAGGTTAGTCGACCATTGACTGTCGAGGCTGCACCCAGCTTTACTAAGCAGGCCACATCCACTTGTACTAGTATTATTGATGTTGGTATACTACCACCAGTGCCTGATCCATGACATTTATATTACATTTGTATATTTTTAACATTATATATATATATATATATATATGATCCATGTAATTTATGTTCATGTTGCAGTTGTACTTAATTTTCATGTTGATGATCATCATGATGTGGCGCATATTGTTAGTCATGTTAGATATTTTCATTTAATTTTTAGCTTGTAGATAGATGTATATATGTGATAGGTGCATGAGTTATTTGACATTATATTGAGATGTATATTTGATGTTTGTGCTGTGATGATGTTAATATATAATTTTAATTTGATGTTAATTAAATGTATTTATTAGTCGAATATGATGTTTGTACGATGGTTATCAAGATCGTGATGATGTTTATTAATTAATTTAATATTATTAAATAACCATGATATTTATTAAATATTATGTCATGAATGTAATTGTAATTTAAATTTTAATTCTATGTAAAATTTTAAAATTGTATTTGTATTTGTACTAATTGTAATTTTAAGTGTAATTGTATGTAAAATATTTATTAATGGAAAATTTTAATTGTAATCGTAATATTTAATTTATTCTGAAATGATTGTAATTGTATATATGAAAAATTGTAAAATTGTAATTCTAATTCTAATTGTATGTAAATTTCACAAATTGTAATTGTAATTGTAAATGTAATTCTATGTAAAATTGTAAATGTAATTGTATTTGTAACTGTAATTTTAATAAAATTGTAATTGTAATTGTAAATGTAATTATATGTAAAATTGTAAATATAATTGTATCTAAAATTAAAATTCTAATTCTAATTCTAATCGTAATTCATGTATGTGAAGTTAATGTAAAATTGTAATTGTAATTTTAATTAATGTAATTTTATGTAAATATTAATTTTTATAATTTTAATTCTATTAATGTGAATATTTTTAATTGTATTAATGTGAAATGATTTTATTAAAATATTTAAATTTGTAAATTTGCAAATAATTGTAAAATAACAAATCTAGAATACTACGAATTTTTGTAACATAAAGTTTAGAAAATAATGAAAATAAATTCATGTACTTTATAATTATGATTATTTTATTATGATCTTACATATATAAAGTTTAGAAAATAATGAAAATAAATTCGTGTACTTTATAATTATCATTATTTTATTATGATCTTACATACAAAAAAAAAAAAACTTTAAAAAGTCTGGTGCACTTATCATCCTAACAAGCTCTGGTGCGTCATGATAATACAATGCACCGGTGTGTCACATTTCCGTGCACTGGAAACGAATAAACGCAAATAAAAAAAACGCAACTCTATTTTGTTTAAGTTAAAAAAAATGACAATTTGAAAAATGGGCAGCAAAATGTTTTCGAAAATCTAATTTGATAAAATAATTCTTTAAATACTAAACTCTTTTCATTATTTCACTATTTTTACTAAAAAATTTCAGTCAGATTTTTGTAGGAGACAGACCTGGAACAAGAGAGCACAAGGGCAGTTTCGATGGCAAAATACGTTTGAACAGAAGTATTTAGATAATCAGAAACCAAAACTCTGGTGATTCAAGCCCTTTATCATACAATTTCAAACCATTTCGTGATTAAATTTAATTCTTTTTTTTACTTTTTTCTGCAGTTTTTTATTTTTTTTTGTAGTTTTTTATTTTTTCCTGCAGTTTTATCCATTTTTACCCTGAACCCTTCATTTTTTTGTTATTTCTCTTTCTTCTCCCTATTTCTGTGATTTCAAAATTAGGGTTTTTCATTTTATATTGACGTCCAACCCATGGGATGGATTGCATAATCGGATCCCAATCCATTCGTCCATTGCATGAATTTTTGAAAAAATGGATTTTATTTATCGATGTGCCTTGCATATGCCACCGCATCGGTGCTTTGTATTATTACAGTGCACCGCGCAAGTTCTATGTCGTAGAAAATTGATTTTTTTTTTAAATCCGTGTGCCAAATCTGAAATAGGGCACCAATGCTCTCTTTAACTAGGAAAGCACTGTATGGTGTATTACATCATTTTTGCGGTGTGTTTATAATACTCCACACACCGTTAGGTCTAATACACTATTTTTTCGGTGCGTTTATAATATCGAACACACCTTACAGTGTATTATACTGTTTTTTGGTGTATTGTTAATACATCCACGCACCAGCAGCGGTGCAGATTTCATGAAAGGCGCACCGGTATCTCGAAAATTATTTTCTACCTAAAAATTTGAGAATTTATTTATAGATATATTAATGAATGATATGCTACAGGTTTCAGATTGATAAATAAATGAGTGACAAGATATCAAGTAACAAAAATACTGTTAACACATCAAGAAAACCAAGAAAGGCAATTTCTTTGTAAATTATTTATAAAAAATATTATTTTCGAACTGTATGTAACTTTAAATAATTTGTATTTTTTACTGTGTATCATGCAGAGCCACAAAATGATGAAGCTCGATATGATTATTTCTTATATACGACTAGAAGAGCGTAAAATTTTAATGGAAAATTTGCAAAAAGATGAATGAGGTGAATGATACAATACTATCGATCCAATATGAGTTTCTTTTTTTAATTATAATTAATAATATACTTAAAATTATTACATAACATGTGTCAAACAATCTACTAATTCACATCTGTTTAATGTTCTACAGGGACAGATAACTCAGAAAAGGAATGTTTTTCTAAGAAAAGAAAAAAAATAGAACATGCAAATGAAAATGAATTGCTCCTTGTCTCATCTAGAGTAGTGCTGGAAGTTAACGAAAGGGGGAAAACTTTTACAAAATTTTGAGGGATCTAGTGGAATGAATACAACAACGTGCTTCAAATGTAATATGTAATCATTGAATTTTTAGATCATTAGGTACAATAAATAAACATTTTAGCATTAAATATTAATTTTCAAGAATTTTCTTGCAGAAAAGAAAAGAAAATGGAACACATTTAGCACATAAAACAGGATGACAAGGAAGAAAATGGTTTATCTCTAAGTTTGTGAGTAATTGTTACTTCCTTATAACAACTTAACTAGATTTCATTTTTGTATTTTTTAAGTTGTTTTACAAAAATCATCATTGAATGTCTTCAAACAGGTGCTAACATACAAAGAAGAACAATCAGACGAATTTATTGAAATTGGGTTAAATATGGGTTGTGAGTATATGTTGGCATATCAGAATTTGATTGTGGAATTTGTAAGCATCTATCGATCTTGTTTTAATTAGCTTCGTCTATAATTAATATAAAAAAAACATATTTTATATTAAATATATGATTTTTTATGGGGTATAAAACTTGCAGGAAACAAAGTATGGAACTGTGCCAATAGATGAAATTTTGAAAGATGGCATGGTACATGGTTTTGAAAGAATGTGTATAGTTTATGAGTCAATTATTGCTATGGTACATCATTTTTCTTTTCGATTTACATTGATGTATATTATTTAATATTGGAATTTTCATTATTCTCCCCAATGTATATACACTCATTTCAGTTTATTTTTATGTTTGTAGATGGAAAGTGAAGGAGAATAAAACAATCAACGTCGTGAACACAACATTCTTGAAAATAACCCAAGTCATGGAAGTAGCTCTAGCAGTGACAACAATTCAAGCGAAGAATGATGATCACTATGTAATTTGGATATCAAAGCAAGGCGTTTTATTTTTTGAAATATGTCTGTGAAATTAGATATTTTGTTTAATGTAATGGACATAGTGTCCCAATTGAAAGATAAAGGGATACGAATAATTGTCCCATTTTGTATGATAAAGACTGTCTTATATATATATATATATATATATATATATATATATATATATATATATAATCATAAAATATGTTTTAATTTATTTTATTGCGTTTTCCATTGTCACTTTTTCATTCTCCATTGTCGTTCTCAAATGCACTAATAAAAATTTAATTCATATGAATATTGTTATAAGATGTGTCGAATTTTGATGAATAATGAATTTAAAACAATTGCAATAATTGGACTGTGAGAGGTGGATGTTTCTAAAAAAAAAAAAAATTGAAAACCAGTGTGTTTATGTGTCTATACGCACCGGTGCATTTATGATTCTATGGGCACCGCACTAATAGCAATTCTAGTTATAAATATCGACGTATTTGTGTGATACTGTGCATTGGGGTGTTTATGTATCTATAAGCACCAATGGATTTTTAGATGCTAGGTGCACCGCACGAATACCGATACCAATTATAAATCTCGGTTCCTTTCTGTGATACAGAGCACCAGTGCCTCATAAAGATACACACACCGGTGCACTTATACAACCTACGGGCACCGCTCAAATCCCGAGACCAATTAGAACGGCCTCGTGCATTGTATCACCAACACCAGGCCCGGTGATGTTTTTTTCCTTAATGGCCCGGTGCATTCTCCTTCAACCGCCCCGGTGCACTTTCTACCGATACGCACCGGTGCGTTAAAACCTGATAAGAGCACCGATGAAAAAACATCCGTAATAACCTCCGGACACCCTTTTTTTTAGTTGTGTTGAATTTCCATTAAAACCTCCACCAAAAGCTCCATTACCAAAAACGAATGTGGTAACATATTTTTTTTTGAAAATTTTCGCCAATTTTATAACACTAAAAACCTCCTTTATAACCTCCACTAGAGGGTCTTTTCCTTTTAGTGTATGGAAGTTCCAAATTTTCACCTCCAAGATGAACTGTTATGTCACCTAAGACACCTTTGTGTTCCTTCAAGCAAGCATGCCAAGATGATATGGGAAGCAAACTAAAGTCTAGTCGATGGGCATTTTAGGGTCGAGAAAATAGTGGCAGTACTATAGAAGTATTTCTATTGGCTGAACCTTCGGCGGTGTAACACCCCTAGTTTCTATGTTTTTTAAGTTAGACATTTGAACAAAAATCCAAAGGGGAATGGACCCCAATGGATAATTATTGTGTGGATTTTATTTAAATATTTATTAATGAAAATAAATGGAATATTAATGTGTGCACTATGACCAGATGAGATTGGAGATCCTAAGCCTAATCCATGAGGATATGGATAAGGCTAAGACTTTCCAAAGACCTTTCAAAAAGACTTGAAATAAATTGTTTCTAATTTAGATTTGAAAGGAAAATTTTAAATCCCCAATGATGAGGAAAGTAGTTCGGAAGAGGTAAAAAGCTGGGAAAGCAAAAAGCAGCTTTAAAGTCCCTCATTAAGGGAAGCCTAGGCAAACAGCAATCATAGCATCCTGAAATTTCGGATGAAAAATTAGAAATAGGCTTTGCGGAAAGCATAGCTTAAGTAAGATGCTTCAGAATAGATTGGGGGGTTTTTCTATTCTAGGAGAGGATTTCAACTAGGGGTTGAATTTTGGATATAGAGGAATTCTATGGTTGGGAGGACTGGTCACTACACATTGGTATGCACTCATAATATTAACAAGTTAGCTTATGAAGTATGTATAGTTATTTGCATGAAGTGGATAGGATGTGGATAATTAGAATAATTACTACTATGTTAAATCATTCCTTTGATTGACAATATTTAATAGATTAAATCCAGTAATTACAATGGCATGATAGAATAAGTTCAGAAATCCATCTTCCAAAATGTCGCAACCTGTATTCAGGTTTGGATCTGGGGATAAGAAAAAATGATATTCTATTTATAGTTATTATCAAAAATTTATATTATGTTAGAATCAGAAGAAAATAAAAGAATAGATATAAATAAATAAATTTTATAATATTAGTAGAGTACTATGGTGGAAATTTAGGAAACCTGTAACTAAGGAATAGGTTACTTGATGCTACTTATAACAACAGAGCTGATAAAAATGGATATCATACAAAACATGCAAGTTACTGAAAGGAGAATGCTATTGTACTTACACATAAGAATATAGAAAGAGGCATGGAAGCTAAAGTCTATTTAAGTATGCCCAAGAGAAATAGACTTAATCTAGGACAATAATATATATATATATATATATATATATATATATATATATATATATATATATATATATATATATATATATATATATCAATTGCAAATGAAGGATTGTTAAAATTCTTCTACATAGACATTATAATACTAGAAACAAGTTCAAATGCGGATTTGTTGTTAAAAGTATTAGAAATTCAAAATATGCAATAATGCAGAATTGTGTTGACAAAATTATTTATGAAATAGTTCAGTCTTGTATCATTACTTCAAAGACGAAAGTTATATTTCCTTTAAATAAGTTGTATATATGTGTCAATAGAAGAAATTCTAATGGAAGACACGGAGATTTACTTTTAGGAATTAAATGGGTATCCATAACCAGTGCATACTAGTGAAAAATGATTTGACAAAAGCCTATGTAACCACTGTAGAAGCAAGACTTATTGAGTGAAATAAAATCAATTAACAATAGTAAAGCCATTAATCGCTAACTGATATTATATAAGGAAAAGGAATAAATTCTTTACTGCCACCTGCATGAAATTTTATTTCAATCATCTGGAAATATATTGATCCATATAAAAAATAGAACTATATATCAATAATTTAATACAGTAGAAGCAAAGCACTGGTAAGGTAAAACATGCAAGTAACTAGACATAGATACCATCTTATTTACTTGTATAGTGTTACCAAATAAAAATGGTTATTTTTGGTGTAAAACCCAAAAATTAAATCCTTTAAAAAAAAAAAAACAATATAAAAAAATTATACAACTCATATTTAGTGAGATTGATACAAATATCTGTTTACTACAATAAGAAAGTCCCATAAGCTTTCTTGATGAGGAGCGCGAATTATCATAATGATGGTTATAGCAATTCTACTATTTTCGAAGGCATAGAAATGTGATTTGAGAAGTAATAGGGTTAAACGTCGACGCCTTTCGAAAATTCAAAGAGAATCCAAGTGACGTTATACCCTGATTAAACATAGAATTCGTTTATCAGAAGGCCTACCTTGAAAGCTTGACAGTAGTTATGAGAGATTCGAAATAAAATTTAAAATCTCATGATACCTGCACAATTCATAGAAGGAGAAAAAGGAAAATTATGTAAGGTAGAATTTCAATATGGAAAACATATAATTAAAAAATATATATATCGTGATTGCATAGAGTTGAGAGCTACCTGGACTGGTAAACCGACGAATAGGTTATATTCATGCAAAAAAAAATATTAAAAATGATGTGAAATATTATTACAAACCCACAAGCTTATTATTTGAATAATGACAGAGAGAGGTTTACCTCTGTGAATAGCCAGGAAAAGAAGTCATCCATACTAAAATGCAAGGAACTCTAGCTTATCAGTTCCAGCCAGAAAGTCAATTCCCAAGAGAATAAAACTGATTCCTTCAACAGAGCCAAGAAGAAAAAATCAAAACACAAATAAATGGCTTGGGTTTAAACTCGGAAATACTATCACAACTTAGAAATTCAATATGTTCCATTGAAATGATATTATTTGTGTATCATTATGAACTGAGACTGAACCATATAATATGGATGTTGCACTCAGATAAAACCAACGAAATTATGAGGGCAAGTTAACATAACGAATTCAGGATTCAAAGAAACACAATTATTCCCATTCTTACAATATTAACTTGTGCCAAACCGCAAACTAAACCCATTTAGACACATAACAATGGAATATGTCATGCATATCCAAATGGTAAACTTTGACATTCAAAAGAAAAAAAAATCATTATAAAACCAAAAGGAGGAAACGTAGCTGAGAAGCTTAAGTCTATGTGACTTAATATACATAAGAAAATTGTCAAAATACAAACAGAAAGCACCCAAAGGCATGAGAATTCGGCCATAAAGAAACATTACGAGTCGAGGTAAAATACCATTCATATCGATAATACTTATGACAATAGTAAGAACAAAATTTTTAGAGTTGAAAAAAAAAAAAGAGTTCATGATAAATCATCAGATGATACTAAGAAAACGCAGTCATCGTGGACTTCAAATTTTGAAGGTATTTAAGCAGATATGGTTAAATAAAACAATACATACCTGTATAAACAAGAGAGAAGACAGTATACCAAGGTAGTAGAACGCCTTAAAGACCATAGTCCATGTTTTATTCATACAGTATGAGAAGAACCAACGAACTTACACTTGAAGGGAAAACAATGACCAGAGAAATGGAATAGAATTGAACTCTGACATTAATAAAGATCAATTTCAATAGAAAACCCTACTCAAATCTGACCTTACAAGTGTCGCACATCTATCGCTTCTCCCATGGATCGATGATCATCTCCTTTGAGATCACGAAACCCTAGTGGCATTAAACGTTGAGAGTACAAACACCTAAGGGAGAGTTAATACAACTTCAAAACCGTAGCATAAAAAAAAAAAAAATATGTTAAATTGTGTGGCTCGAGGACTTGGATAGGTGAAGTCCCTTAAAGCAAGTGTACTAGCATCGAAAAGAAAGAGTAGTGTAGTTATTAAGTGTCAGTACCATAAATCCGTCGGACTCAATTAAAATGACATCAAAATCTTATCATAAGCATTATTACAAGCTGAGACTCGCATTGTAGTTTGATGAAATAAAAAATTATATTAAGTGGAAGCGACTTAATCCATTAACATAAATAGATGTCAACGTAAGGCATAAAGTAGAAATATATTTGTATCAACTAAGTATAGGAATTATCACCATGAAAATGTATATAATTTACGTAAGGTTAAGGTAGGTAGTAGAGGAGATATTCTAGCTTAATAATTGGATTAAGTATTTATGTGACAAAATCATTATAGGTATGTGGAGAAATTATGTGATTGTTGTAAATTGAGGACTAAGACCCAAAAATAAAATATGAGAGTTAAGAACTATAAAGACCATAAATTTTGAAACTCTCTTTTACAATTATAAAAATATTTATAATAATTACATTAATGGTATAAGTATAAATATCTTATGAGATATTAAGTGTTTCCTTACATTATATCAAACCATGATAAATTATCCCGTGAGGGAATTGAAATACTTAAGAATAGTGATTTAAAGTTAGAAAAAAAAAATTGGTTGGAAAAGAGGTACATTACAAATGGTATTAGAGCCCAAGTTGGAAAACTGGGTTGTTTTTTGTGCTCACTGTTATGAAAGTATTATTATTATTATTATTTAAAAAAAAATGTTACTAATGTTAAACTGTTTTAGTGTAAAAAGGTACTAAAACTGAAAATTCAATGGTTGAAGAATACAAACTCTATGTTGATCTGGGTGGTAGAGATAATACACCAAATCCTAATACTCCTTTAATGGCTATGTTTCATAGGTTGCAACAGGATGTGGCCGAGCTAAGAAGCCAAAATTATAGGCTATCTTTAGCCACTGAGGAGCACGAAAAACTGATAAGAGAACTGAGTTCGCGGAACAGCCAAGAAGGTGAAGGTTTCGGAAGGAGGAGGAGAGGCAGGTTCTTAGATGATTCTGAGGAAGATGACACTACTAGACAGTAGTCTAAACAGAAGAAGGAATTATAGGGTGAATTCCAAAAAATCAAACCTCCCTCCTATGATGGAGAGAAGGAGGAATATGCTGAGGCATGGCTATTGAATATGATTAAGTATTTTTAGGTCTATGAATATGAAAGCAATATGAGGGCTAGATTAGCTATCTACCAGCTGCAAGGTAAGGCTACCTTGTGGTGGGAGGAGAAAAAAATGGTTCATGCCAAAAATGGGTCCAAGTCAAGTTTAAAAACCAGTATTTGAACGAACGCTATTATGATGACAAAGAAAAAGAGTTTCACAAACTCAGATTAGGACAACTCACCATAGATGAGTTTGTCACCAAGTTCACAAATCTGTTAAGATATGTTCCATATATTCGTGAAGAGAAAGAAAAGGTGCAAAGGTTTTTGAAATTTTTGCCTACTGTATATAAGGAGAAGATAGAGTTCGATAATAAAAAAACCATGGATGAAGTGGTGAGGAAAGCTAGATTATGCTACCAGTAGTTTAAAGGAAAGAGTGAACAAGGGAAGAGCTGGTCAAAAAAGGGTGAATTCAATGGAAAGAAACAAAAACTAGCTTATTTGAAGAATTTTGGTAGGAATCATCAGCAAAAGAAATTTAACAAACCAAAGGAAAGTCAAACTGCTCAATCCAAAATTGGTTCGAAACAAATAGATGGGGATAGTAAGAAAGAGGAAACTGTTAAAATGTGGGAGCCTTTGAAGTGCTGGGGTTGCGGAGAACCTCATCTGTTGAGGGACTGTCCACACCAAAATATTCAGATGGTTCTGAGAGATAGAGAAGCTACCACAGTGAATGACATAGCAAGGAATATCCCCACTATTAGTGCAGCCTTGGAGAACCGACAAGTAGAACATCATTCTACTATGGTTGAGATGGAACGTAAAATTTCTGATCAATCTGTTACTATCTTAACTGATCCATGTGCTTCTTTGAGTTATATTAGTCCACAAGTTGTAGAAAAATGTAAACTCAGAACAAAAAAGTTTCAACAGCCCTGGTTGGTACAGTTAGCTACCGTAACTAAACGCAAAGTAACCCATAAGCTACCTAAGATAGCTATTAAATTCAATGAATATCAGACAAAGGTAGATTTAAACATTCTGCCATTAGGTTCCTATGATTTACTGATAGGAATGGATTGGTTAGAAAAGAAAAATACCATGCTGAATTGTTGGGATAAAACTCTGCACTACATAGATGATGAAGGAAAACCATTCATACTAAAAGGGAAATTGAAACCTATTTCTGTAAGGAAAATATCAGCCCTTCAGCTAAAAATAACAGCTAGGAAAGGATATCAAGTATATGATGTACATTTTGAAGAATTAGGATAGCAACCTAAAGAAAACTTGTTAGATACCTTACCAACTATAAGATATTTTAAGGAAGTTTTTCCGGATGAGATTCCTCATCTTCCCCCCAAGAGAGAGATCGATTTTTCAATTAATTTGGTGCCAGAAGCAACACCAGTTTCTAGATCCCCTTACTGGATGATCCCCCCTGAACTCATGGAGTTGAAAATGAAATTACAAGAATTGTTGGATAAAGGTTACATCAGATCGAGTGTATCTCCTTGGGAAGCACCGATGTTGTTCATGAAAAAGAAGGATGGAACCTTCAGAATGTGCATTGACTATCGTCAACTGAATAATTTGACAATTACAAACAGGTATCCGTTGCCCAGAATAGATGACCTATTTGATGAGGTGAGAGGAGCTTCAGTATTCTCTAAGATTGACTTAAGGACTGGTTATCACCAACTCAGAATTAAGGAGGAGGATATCAGTAAAACATCCTTTTGAACCAGGTATGGTCACTACAAATTTGTAGTCCTACCTTTTGGTTTTACCAATGCCCCTACCACTTGTATGTGCTTAGTGAATAACGTCCTGAATAAATACTTAGATAAGTTCATCTTATTATTTATAGACGACTTTATCATCTATTCTAAAAGTGAATTAGACCATAAAGAACACCTTAGAATTGTGTTGCAGACTCTTAAGAAGAATTATTTGTATGCTAAGTTTAGCAAATGTGAATTTTATAAGGATAAAATTCAATATTTGGGGCATATCATTTCTAAACAAGGATTGGATGTTGACGCTGAGAAAATAAAGGCTATTAGAGAGTGGTCGGTGTCGACTGATGTTTCAGCGGTGAGATCATTTATGGGAATTGTGGGATATTATCTACGATTTGTAGAAATATTTTCTGCAATAGCATATCCCATAAATCACTACAGAGGAAAGGCACCAAATTTGAGTGGACTGAAAAATTCCAAAATAGCTTTGAACAAGTGAAATTAAAACTTACCACAACACCTATACTGAATATTGCAAATCCTGATAAAAAGTTTGTACTGTGTACGAATGCATGTAGAGAGGGGTTGGGAGGAGTTCTACTGCAAGAGAATTCTGTCATTGCATATGAATCTAGAAAAATTAAGAAACATGAGCAGAATTACAGTGTATATGATCTTGAATTGGTTGTTGTCATTCATGCCTTGAAGATGTGGTGACACTATCTTCTTGGGAAAAAATTTACACTGATGACAGATCATATCAGCCTCAAGTATTTCTTCTCTCAGACAGATTTGAATGCTCGACAAGCCAGATGGCTGTCTTTTTTGAGTGAATTTGATATAGAAATAAAACATATCAAAGGGAAAGAAAACAAAACTGTTGATGCTCTAAGAAGAAATGCTTGTCAAAACATAAGTAACATTGGGAGTAGTGCCAGTTTTGATTTAGAAGGATTAGTAAAAGGAGTAGCAGATCAAGATCACAACTATGAGAATATGCAAGTGCAAATTTTGAAAAGAGAGTTGGCTGGATACACCCAAAATTAGAAAGGACTGATCTATTATAGAAACAAATTGTATATCCCCAATGTAGATTCTTTTAAAAAAGAAATCTTAGATGAATATCATAAACAAAAATATTGAGGACATCCTGGATATCAGAAAATGCTTACAGCCTTGAAAAAGAAATTATTTTGACCAGGAATTAAAAAAGACATGGCCAACTACTTAGCCAGATGCATGAAATGTCAATTAGTCAAAGTTGAACATCAGCACCCAGCTGGCCTTCCGAATCAATTTCCAATTGCTGAATGGAAATGGGACACTGTTTCTATGGATTTTATAACTCGATTACCCATAAAAAAATACCAGCATGACTCAGTGATGGTAGTGGTAGATACCTTAACAAAGGCTGCACATTTCATACCAGTAAAATCTACTTTTGGGACAGCCCAATTAGAAAATGTGTTTCTAAAATAAATTGTAAAGCTACACTAGGTTACAAAGATGATTATTTCAGATAGAGACACTAAATTCACAACAGCCTTTTGGAAGGGTCTGTTTGGGGGCATGGGCACTAAATTAAATTTAAGCACAGCTTATCACCCATAGACGGATGGTCAAACAGAGAGAAAAAATCAAATTCTGGAGGATATGTTGAGAATGTATGTGATGGATAGGCCATCAAAATGGGAAGACTACTTACATTTAGTCGAATTTTCCTATAACAACAGCTACCAATATTCCATCAAAATGATTCCATTTGAGGCACTCTATGGAAGAAAGTGCCGTACTCCTTTAAGTTGGAGCTAGCCTGAAGATAAGCTAGTGCTTGGGCTAGAGGCTCTACAAGAAATGGAAAGGATTGTCAAACAAATTTAGAGAAACATCAAAATAGCCCAAGATCAATAGAAAATTTATGCTGACAAGAAGAGGGTGCACAGAGAGTACAAAGTGGGTGACCATGTGTATCTGCGGATTAAACCTAAAAAGAGCACTCTTTATGCTGGAAGTTGTGCAAAATTGGCTCCTAGATACTGTGGGCCTTTTGATTTCTTGGAAAGGGTGGGACTGGTGGCTTACAAACTGGCCTTACCCCCCCCCTCCCATGTTAAAGTTCATGATGTGTTTCATGTTTCGTTATTAAAAAAATATGTACATGATTCTTCTCATATTTTTTATTGGAGTGTGATAAAGGTGGAACCAGAAGGGGAGTTCCTTCCAGAGTCACTTCAAATATTGGAGCGAGAAGAAATTGAACTGAGAAATAGAACAGTAGCCAGAGTAAAAGTGCAATGGAAACACTTTACTGTTGAAGAGGCTACATGGGAAATAGAAGCTGAGATGATTGAAAAATATCCATATTTATTTTCAAAATTAACTATAGTAGATAGTCTGTAACATTGAGGACAACGTTTGTTTTCAGAGGGGGAATATGTAACACTCCTAGTTTCTATGTTTTTTAAGTTAGACATTTGAACAAAAATCCAAAGGGAAATGGACCCCAATGGATAATTATTGTCTCGATTTTATTTAAATATTTATTAATGAAAATAAATGGAATATTAATGTGTGCACTATGACCAGATGAGATTGGCGATCATAAGCCTAATCCATGAGGATATGGATAAGGCTAAAACTTTCCCAAAACCTTTCAAAAAGCCTTGAAAGGAATTATTTCTAATTTAGATTTGAAAGGAAAAATCTAACATCCCTAATGATGAGGAAAGTAGTTGGGAAGAGGTAAAAAGATAGAAAAGCAGAAAGTAGCTTTAAAGTCCCTCATTAAGGGAAGCCTAGGAAAATAGAAATCAAAGCATCCTGAAATTCTGGATGCAGAATTAGAAATAGGCTTTGGGGAAAGCATAGCTTAAGTAAGCTGCTTTAGAATAGATTGGGGGGTTGGTCTATTCTGGGAGAGGATCTCAGCTAAGGGGTGAATTCCAGAGATAAAGGCATTCTATGGTTGGAAGGACTGGTCACTACACGTAGGTATGCACTCATAATATTAACAAGTTAGTTTATGAAGTATGTATAATTATTTTCCTGAAGTGGACAGGATGTGGATAATTAGAATAATTAGTACTATGTTAAATCATGCCTTTGATTGACCATATTTAATAGATTAAATCCAGTAATTATAGTGGCATGATAAAATAAGCTCAGAAATCCATCTTCCAGAATGTCGCAACCTGTATTCAGGTTTGGATATGGGGATAAGAAAAATTGATATTCTATTTATAGTTATTATGACAAGTTTATGTTCTGCTGGAATCATAAGAAAATAAAAGAATAGATATAAAGAAATAAATTTTATAATATCAGTAGAGTACTATGGTGGAAATTTAGGAAACCTGTAACTAAGGAATAGGTTACTTGATGCTACTTATAACAACACAGCTGATAAAAATGGATATCATACAAAACATGCAAGTTACTAAAAGGAGAATGCTATTGTACTTACGCATAAGAATATAGAAAGAGGCATGGAAGCTAAAGTCTATTTAAGTATGCCCAAGAGAAATAGACTTAATCTAGGACAATAATATATATATATATATATATATATATATATATATATATATATATATATATATATATATATATCAATTGCGAATGAAGGATTGTTAAAATTTTGTTACATAGACATTATAATACTAGAAACAAGTTCAAATGAGGGTTTGCTATTAGAAGTATTAGAAATTCAGAATATGCAATAATGCAGAATTGTGTTGACAAAATTATTTATGAAATAGTTCAGCCTTGTATCATTACTTCAAAGATGAAAGTTATATTTCCTTTAAATAAGTTGTATATATGTGTCAATAGAATAAATTCTAATGGAAGACACAGATATTTACTTTCAGGAATTAAATGGGTATCCATAACCAGTGCATACTAGTGAAAAATTATTTGACAAAATCTTATGTAACCACTCGAGAAGGAAGACTTATTGAGTGAAATAAAATCAATTAACAGCAGTAAAGCCATTAATGGTTAACTAATATTATATAAGGAAAAGGAATAAATTCTTTACTACCACCTGCATGAAATTTTATTTCAATCATCTGGAAATATATTGGTCCATATAAAAAATAGAACTATATATCAATAAGTTAATACAGTAGAAGCAAAGAACTGGTAAGGTAAAATATGTAAGTAACTAGACATATATACTGTCTTATTTACTTGTATATCGTTACCAAATGAAAATGGTTATTTTTGGTGTAAAACCCATAAATTAAATCCTTTAAACAAAAAAACAATATAAAAAAATTATACAACTCATATTTAGTGAGACTGATACAAATATCACTTTACTACAATAAGAAATTCCCATAAGCTCTCTTAATGATGAGCATGAATTATCATAATGATGGTTATAGCAATTCAGCGATTTTTGAAGGCACAAAAATGTGATTCCAGAAGTAATAGGGCTAAATGTCGAAGCCTTTCGAAAATTCGAAGAGAATCCAAGTGACGTTATACTGTGATTAAACAAAGAATTCATTTATCATATGGCCTACCTTGAAAGCTTGGCAGTAGTTATGCGAGATTTGAAATAAAAGTTAAAATCTCATGATACATGCACAATTCACAGAAGGAGAAAAAGGAAAATTATCCAAGGTAGAATTTCAATATGGAAAACATGTAATTAAAAAAATATATATCGTGATTGCATAGAGATGAGAGCTACCTAGACTGATAAACTGACGAATAGGTTATGTTCCCGAAAAAAAAAAAAAATATTAAAAGCCTTGTGAAATATTATTACAAACCCACAAGCTTATTATCTGAATAATGGCAGAGAGAGGTTTACCTCTGCGAATAGCCAGGAAAAGAAGTCGTCCATACTACAAGGCAAGGAGCTCTAGTTTATCAGTTCTGGCCAGAAAGTTGATTCCCAAGAGAATCAAACTGATTCCTTCAATAGAGCCGAGAAGAAGAAATTAAAACACAAATAAATGGCTTGGGTTTAAACCTGGAAATACTATCGCAACTCAGAAATTCAATATTTTCCATTGAAACGATATTATTTGGGTATCATTATGAACTGAGACTGAACCATATAATATGGATGTTGCACTCAGATAAAATCAACGAAATTATGAGGGCAAGTTAACATAATGAATTCAGGATTCAAAGAAATACAATTATTCCCATTCTTACAATATTAACTTGCGCCAAACTGCAAACTAAACCCATTTAGACACGGAACAATGCAATATGCCGTGAATATCCAAATGGAAAACTTTGACATTCAAAAGAAAAAAAAAATTAGTATAAAACCAAAAGGAGGAAATGTAGTTGAGAAGCTTAAGTCTATGTGACTTAATATACATAATCAAATTGTCAAAATACAAACAAAAACCATGCAAAGGTATGCGAATTCAGCAATAAATAAACATTACGAGTCGAGGTAAAATGCCATTCCTATTGATAATACTTATCACAATAGTAAGAACAAAATTTTTAGAGCTGAAAAAAAAAGGAGTTCATGATAAATCATGAGATGATACTAAGAAAACACAGTCATCGTGGACTTCAAATTTTGAAGCTATTTAAGCAGATATGGTTAAATAAAACGATACATACGTGTATAAACAAGAGCGAAGACGTTATACTAGGGTAGTAGCATGCCCTAAAGACCATAGGCCATGTTTTATTCATACAGTATGAGAAGAACCAACAAACTTACACTTGAAGGGAAAACAACGACCAGAGAAATGGAATAGAATTGAACTCTGACATTAATAGAGATCAATTTCAATAGAAAAACCTACTCAAATCTAACCTTACAAGTGTCTCACATCTATCGCTTCTCCCATGGATCGATGATCATCTCCTTTGAGATCACAAAACCCTAGTGGCATTAAATGTTGAGATTACAAACACCCAAGGGAGAGTTAATACAACTTTAGAACCAGAGCATAAAAAACAATAAAATATGTTAAATTGTGTGGCTCGAGGACTTGGATATGTGAATTCCCCTAAAGCAAGTGTACTGGCATCAAAAGGCGAGAGTAGTGTAGTTATTAAGTGTCAGTACCAAAAATCCCCAGGACTCAATTAAAATGACATCAAAATCTTATCATAAGCGTTATTACAAGCCGAGACTCGTATTGTAGTTTGACGAAATAAAAAATTATATTAAGTGGAAGAGACTTACTCCATTAACATAAATAGATGTCAACGTAAGGCATAAAGTAGACTTAGATTTGTATCAACTAGGTATAGGAATTATCACCATGAAAATATATATAAGTTACGTAAGGTTAAGGTAGGTAGTAGAGGAGAGATTCTAGCTTAATAATTGGATTAAGTATTTATGTGACAAAACCATTATAGGTATGTGGAAAATTTACGTGATTGTTGTAAATTGAGGACTAAGACCCAAAATAAAATATGAGAGTTAAGAACTATAAAGACCATAAATTTTGAAACTCTCTTTTACAATTATAAAAATATTTATAATAATTACATAGTTGGTATAAGTATAAATCTCTTATGAAATATCAAGTGGTTCCTTACATTATATCAAACCATGATAAATAATCCCTTGAGGGAATTGAAATACTTAAGAATAGTGATTTAAAGTTAGAAAAAAAAATAAAAAATTGGTTGGAAAAGAGGTACATTACAGACGGGATGTCGGGAAGTACATCACATCCGACACTACTTGCACCATTTCCAAACTAAGGATCAAGAAGAAAGACCTCTATACTCCACTACCTAACCTTAGTTGACCTTGGGAATCCATATCCATGGATTAATTATCGGGCCTTCCTTCTACTAAGCATGGAAATGACTGTGTTTTTGTGGTCATCGACAGATTCTCTAAGATGGCCATTATGGCGGCCTGCAAGAAGAATATCACAGAAGAGACTATTGCTAAACTCTTCTTTGAATGAGTGTGGATGCACTTTGGGATCCCACAATCTATGATATCAGATTGGGATAGGAGTTTCCTCAACACATTTTGGTCTAGCCTCTGGTCAATGCTCAACACCAAGCTCACCAAGTCCACATCTTTCCATCCCCAAACTGATGGATAGACAGAGGTCATCAATAGGATTATTGTACACATTCTGCACATGTAAAATTCAAAGCATCCACGCACATGAGATAAGAGCCTCTCCTATGTACAACATAGTTATAATCTGGATCTCCATAATTCAACCAGCAATAGCCCCTTTCAGGTGGGCTTGGAATTCCAGCCGCTATGTCCCATTGACATAGCCATGCCATTTGCAGCTACTCAGGCCAATTTGGCTCATATCCAATTTGAAGCTCACAAAGTGAACATGCTCATTGAGCACATTCAGCACATCCACAAATAGGTTCATGATGTATTCGACAGAGCCAATGATAAGTACAAGCAACGACATGATCAACATCGGGTTCCACACAACTTCTAGGTGGGCGACAAAGTGTGGCTACATTTTATGTAGGAGCACCTCACTGCACCCCACTGCAAGATTCACCCGCTCTGATATGGGTCGTATAACATCATCAAGGCTATAGGGAACAATGCCTTCAAGCTTAATATTCCACCATTCCTTGGTCTGCACCCAGTATTCAATCTGGACCACCTTCATCCTTGCTTTCCACCTCTACTGGACACCTCTGACATTGCAGAACAACTCACACCAACAGAGTTAAACCCAGACTGCATGGAACATGCCACCACAAATTATATCATGCACATGCAAATAAAAAACACTCTCCAATAGAATATCCATCTGTATCAGGTTGTCAAAGATGGTCAACTCCTGCACCAAGGCAAGTGGTTCACCAGGGACCAAGTTTAGCAAAAGTTTCCTCATCTCATGGAGGAACTCGATGCAATGGGGACCATTACTTCCTAAGGGGGGTGAAAAAATCCAAGTGGATATTGGTGGCCACCCGCCTATTCCACTTTGGGCCCCACCATTGTCTCTTTCAGTTTTTCAGTTTTGACACAACTTACTATTTTTAACAGTTTTTTCAGGTCTTGAACTTCCAGAGCCGTTTTGAGGCCCTAAACGACATTTTTTGGGCATCACGCCCCAGGAAAATATGATTTTGTTCCAAAATTGATAGTCATGGTTATTATTTGTAGTCCTCGGATAGATGTTTCTAACAATGTATCATGTGCAACAAACTGAGATAGTATGCCAAAGTTACGACCCTGAGAAGTTGAAACATCAATTTACCCAAACGGGCCCCATATTTTTTGTGCTTCATATCCTAGGGTTACGTTTTTGGATGTTTAGGGTTTTCCATTCTTTCTATATAATAAATAGGCCCTCGAGCCTCATTGGAACATAGTTCAGAGGCCTGTAGCCACAACATCGCTTCTCAGAGATAAGCTACCAGTGTCCTAGCTAGTTTATTTCCATTTTGTCTGTATGAAAATTTCAGTTCTTTGATATTAATAAAATGAAGTGTTATTTCCACTACATATTTTTATTTATGGTTATATGTGTATTCTATTGTGTTGTTTCATAAATCCAGATCAAATCCCCTACATGTCTATGTAATCCTAGGCAAAAGCTTTTGAATATTTCTATAACAATGCTATTACCTCTTATTCTTGTGATGATTGTAAGTTATTACCAATATTGAAATTCCCTCCCGGACTGATTTTGATGGTTTTACTCTGTGAATTGGTAATTGTGTTAACAGGAAAAATACTTTCAAATGAATTTTGTAGTGATTGAATACTACAATTTTCTTGGAAACACTGATTTAAAATATGACTTGCATATTCATTTTTTGTTATTCTAAGCTTCTACGAAATATTAGGTTCTGAGATGAAAAGGTCTAATAGATTTTCATTTTCTTCCTCTTCTCTAAACTTATAGACTTGATTAATACCGAGAATAGATTGAATTTATTGTTGTTCCTTTTCATCAAGCCATGATAATAAAGAAGGAGATTGTGCTAGAGGATATAGTGTAACATGTTTCCTTTCATTCCTGTGTGCAATAATCAGATTTACTGATCTGCATCCAATGAAGGCATTTGCTATGGCTAACCATGGTCTACCTAGAGTTAAAGGATGGCCTCCTATTTATTTTTCTTGGATGTAAAATGAGAAAGTCTAGAGGAAACTCCCATGAATCTAGTGAAACAATGATATCCTCTAATATTAATTCTGGTACAACTTTAGATCTATCTGCAAGCTCTAAAATTGTAGTAGTAGGTCTAATATTGTTCAAATTCAAGTGTTTCGTAGTTTCTGTTGTCAAAACATTTATTGATGATCGAAAATCTATTAAAGTGTTTGGAATTGAAAAAATATTGATCGAGATGTTAACCATAGGGATCCCAGGATCACTATATTTTTCAATTTTTATTTTTGTAGACATGAGACTAGATAATCTGCTAATGACCTGGAGTGTGGGTGGATCTCTTTTCCTTCTGCCAATTTTCTTGATGCATAACTCCTTTGTTGTTTTTTCATAAATTGGAATATCTGTTATTGCCTATAGCAAAGGAATTTTGACATAACCATTCTTCAATTCATCCAAAATATCAAATTCAAGCACATACGTTGGAATTTTCTGGTGTCATAACCTTTGTGGATAGGGTGGTGTTTGAGTCATAATAGATTTTCCTTTTTGAATTTTATTATCTGGATGATATTTTTGAGTTTATTCTCCTTGTTTATTTTGTTCTTCTATGTTTGGTGGAGAATCTTTATGTAACACTTTCCCAAACCTTAAGTGTACATATTGTATCAGAATAATATAATATTGAGGAAAGTATGTTGTTTCTTCAACATTGTATGTTGGTTTATCCAATTTTTTACTTGGATTAACTACTAGCTGAGTTGGTAGTTGCATTGGTCTAGGAGATGGTTGCTTAGAAGGAAGTTGAAGCTATTGAGGTTGAGTTAGCATTGGTGCAGGATTTTGTGGCGGAAATGGCATTTATTGAGGGTGTTGCAGGAATTGTTGGTATTGGAATGGTTGTTGAGGGCATGGTTGTTGGTATGGATGTTGATATTAATATTATTGAGGGTACATTTGTTGAAGCGGATAGTTTCCATAACTATATCCTCTCCATCCTTGTGTAGGTTGGTTTTGATATTTTTGCCGAGGCTAGGCCTACCATGGCATTGGAGTGTTCCATGAATTCTGAGGAGGATAATGATAATTCTGGGGGTTTTTTCGGGGGAATTTTTGAGGCATCCTTGGTTGCCATGATCTCCTTGGCGCCATATAGTAGCGAGAATATATCCCTTGTACTTGTTCCATTTGCAACTCTTTCAATTTTGAGCAATTTTCAGTTGCATGATTCTCTGTACAAAGTCCACATACTTTTATACCTTCCAAAGGACATTCTCTAAGTGGATGTTTCTTACTACACTTTGGACAAAATATTGCAAAGATATGATTTTTTCCTTGTTTCTTTTGCTTTGCTTTTAAGACATCAACTTGTGTTCCCAAAGTGCTGAAGGGATCTGTTTTAGAATTTTCTATGAAACTTCCTATTTCTGCTCTTGTTACTCAACTTGTTGCAAATTTGGAAGCTCTTGATGTAATATCCCATCTTCCACTTTTTTCTCTTCCCTTAGAATATTTTTGACAAAGTTCAAAAATCTCATGAAATGGTAACTTTGAGATATCTCCTTTGCCCATCACATTTACAATATTTAAGTATTCCTCTCTAATACCCTTAATAAAAATTGTGCGGGTGGTATCGGGATTCAGAGAATGTTATTTGGATTTTTGTAGATTGTAAAAGAATATTTCTATGTACTCCTCCAAAATTTCATCTTCTTGTTGTTTCATTCTAAAAATATCTTCTTTTGAGTCTCTAGCCCTGAAATAGGTTTGATAATTTTTAAGAAAAAATTTCTTCATATCATCTCAAGAAGCAATGGTATGTTCTCCTAAACCCATAAACAATTTTAATGTTGTTTCTTTAAAAGTAGCAAGAAAGAGATCAAGCATGTGTGTGTCATCTGTGTATCCATAATTTCTACATAAGATATCAAACTCAAACATAAATGAGTTAGGATATTCAGCTGACATTCCATAAAAGTTGGGCAATACAGAAGGTGGAATGTTTTTCATTTTCACTTCTTCTCTTAGTATTTCTCTTGTGTTTAGTATTGGGAAGCCAAAGGTAGCTTCTTGATCATTATCTTGTTCTATATCTTGTAGTATTTTGTTATCTTTCTCTCATTTCACTTGTTCTTCTCTCCTTATTTGTGCTTCTATTGTTATGTCTTCCGGTATCTTTCTCTCTGCTTCTAGTCTCCTTTCTTCATCTCTTTTTATTTTCCATTCTCTGTTTTGTCTTTGATATATTCAAGTCTCTGTTTAGGAGTCGTAAGAGGCATATTAGATCATTCTCTGTCTTCAATTATTTCTTGTTTAGAAATTTGTAATGTTTCAATATGAGGTTTATTTGGTGTTTCCTAAACTATATTAATTTTTTCAAGGATAGGTTGTTCAAATTGTTCAACAACTAGTTTTCTTGTATCCTTTTGTCTTCCTAAGAAAGGAGTTTGTTGTGTTGATTGCTTTCTTCTTACCTCCAAGGCCAACGAGATCTATCTTTAAATTGGATTTAATCTTTGTCTTGATCTATGTTTTTCCTCTAAATCCTCTAGAGTTGGTCTACCAGCAACTGGTTTTGTTAGTCCTGTGGATGGTTGAATTGTTGGGGGGTTTTGTTTGATGAATCTACCCTTGATCTGATATCTCTCTTTAGGCATAAAGAAACATACAAAAATAAAAACTATGTTTTTGTTCTTTTCGATGTTTTTTTTGGGTTTTTGTTTTTTATTTTTACCTTCCTATTTGACTATTTTGAAATATTCTTCCACTGAAACGGTGCCAAAAATGTTGGGTCAGTTTACTAGGTAAACTTAACACAAGTATTTAATAATCAATCCCGGTTTGTAAAAATTGGAAGCATGTCCAAAATATATGGATTTCAACTACAGTCAATTTTAGAAGATGAATTATTGAAATTGAAGGAAATTCATATTAAAAATAAAAAAATTAACTAAATAATTTCTAATTCAATATGTAGTAATTAGAAGAAGAGGCTCCAAACTTAAGAGAACTAGGTTGACCTTCTCTAAATTACTACTTCATGAACATAAACCAAAATCATTAATGAAAAATAGCTTAAGATGCATAAAATGGTAATAGAAGAGGCTACTAACTAAGAAGGTCCTTGCTATCATACTTTATAGATTCATTCACCATTAATTTAATTGAATAAAAACTGGAAATTCAGAAAATAGCTATAAACAAAGAAAGGAAGGTGAATTATAGTTTCTATTCTCTGATCAGATAGAAGGAGAGTTTAACTTAAAAATTGATTTAAGCCTTAATATGTAGATTATAATTTATAATAAGACTCATCAGAAAACATAATTTATCATCATACATCTAATTAACTGATTTAAACATGAAACAAAACTAGTTTATGAAAAGTGAGCTAAGTTAACTAGAAAGTACACTTAGGTCGGTGTGGGGGCTCTCCACCTTTCCTTGACACACTGAAATTAATTATCAGCTACTGAAAATTAATCAATAATTCACCACATTGAACAACAGAAAGAATACAGAATTGGTTTATTCAATTAACTCCCAAAGTTCAAAAATGTCAAAGTGAAATCATACAAATTCTACATATTCATGCCTTCAATGTTCTTGGCTTAAATAGAAAAATATGAAACAAACTTGACTAAAATTTATCTAAGAACCATGTCTATCGTGATCCCATCTATCTTGGTTGAGCTCATCCATCCAATCACTCAAAATCTACGAAATCCCACAAAATCCTAATTTTGGCCTATTTCCTAGGGATTTCCTGAATGACAAGTCGTGTTTGACTAGCTTTGATTGGGCATGTTTTAGATCAGCTTGACCGAACCAATAGGTACACATCCATCCTTGGTTTCCAAGCTTTCTAAATATGTGCTCAGCTCATACCTAAGTGTCCTACAAGTGTGACTTCAATGAAGCAATTATGGGAATTTTTAGTCATGTCCAAAAATGCACTTAAAATCCATTTTTTGTAAAAACATCTAAAAATTGAAAAACATAATTTATATACCTGAATATGCATACATTGGTCAAAATAAGGTGTATATGGATTGTATATGAATGGACAGAATGTAAAATAAGTGTATTTAATTAAGAAAAATAGGATAAAAAATGAGGGCCAACAATTATATTAGCTACCTTATTGTAGATTCCATTTTTATACCTAATAACCAAATGGAATTTTTGTAGAAATCCCATCCATCTTAAGTGTCTTGATTGTTGCAACTTTTATTGTGACTGTAAGTACTGCAATGGCTATTGGTCAGTATGGATATTGGTCTCCTTCCCCATCAAATAATGCTTCCATTTCTTTATGCTTTGTACCAATGCATATAAATCTTTGTCATAGGTTGGATAATTATTCACGGCTCCATTAAAAATTTTAGAATGAAACGAAATTGGCTTACATGTTGCATGAGAACTACTCCCATGGCGTAATCACCAACATCTGTTTGGATCTCAAATGACAGTCTAAGATCCTGAAGAGATAATATCGGTGCTGAATTGATTTTTTGTTTTAAAGCATAAAATGATTTTTTCTGCATATCTCCCCAATGGAAGACTTTCTTGACATTTTTCAATGGATGTAATGAAGATGCAATGGAAGAAAAATTAGCAATGCATTTCCTCCAATATTGTGCTGCCCAAAGAAATCTTCTTACCTTCTTGACTTTATTGGGCTTGGGCCAATTCACAATTACCTCAAATTTGGAAGATTCTATCTTCAGCTCACACCCTCCAACAAGTGTCCCAAATACACTAAATAAGTCTTGCCAAACTCACACTTCGACATCTTTAAAAATAACTCCACTTTTTTGAAGACATCAAGTACCTTGTTCACATGCATGACATGTTCATCTCTTGATTTGTTGAATATCAAAATATCATCTAAATAAACAATGATGAAGTCATATAGAAATGGTATTAATAAATAATTCATAACTCTCATGAAAGTAGTTGGAGCATTGTTTAGACTGAATGGCATAACTAGTCACCCAAACAATCCTTGTTTAGTTTTAAATGCAGTTTTCCAAATGTCATCTTCAACTATTATAGCTTGAAGATTATCACTTCGTAATTCTATATTAGTGAAATACTGCTCATACCTTAATTGATCATGCAACTCATCAATTCTTGGGAGTGTATAGTGATTCTTTACTATGACATTATTCAATGCACGTAAATCTATGCACATGTGCCAAGTCTCATCCTTCTTTGGTACGAAAACAATTGGTGAGCGACATGGAGACGTGGATGGGAGTATGATACCTTTGTTCAACAATTCTTGGATTGGCTTCTTGATCTCCAAACTCTCTATGATTTACTTGAGATACATGTCAATGTTTGGAAGTGGAACATCTTGTTGCAGTTGAATCTCATGCTGAATTCCCCTCTTGGGAGGTAACTCATTTGGTTCTTAAAACATATCGCCATGCTAACTTACCATATCAAACAAAAAATATTTTAATTTTTCATCACAACCTTAAAAATTTTCATATTCTATATCATATTTTTTCTTGATCATGAGAAGCACAAAATTTTTACTTGCATTAACTAGTCTCTTGATCTGCCCTGCATTAACTAAAGAAATATTCATCTTTTTTCAATGAGCTTTCACAATATACTCCACCCCATCCTTGAGAAAATGATATTTGTTCTCATGGTGATAAAATGCCACTTTCTTGTCATATAAATATGGACTTCCCAAGATAATTCATGAAATTTAAAGTGGAACAACATCTAACTCAACTTCATCAAGAAATTTTGCAGTAATGGAAAACTAGAATATGCATTTCCGTGTAACCTTTAAATTGGCATTCTTGACTATCCAACCCAAAGAATATGGCTTATGATGTTGTACAGTTTCAAGGTTAATATTTTTGACCAAGTATTCTAAGATCAAGTTTTCTTGTGACCCACTATCAAATAATGCATCAATATTTGTATGATTTGAAATCGCCCTTAGATGGAACAATTCTATCCTTGTTTCTTCATTTGGAGCATTGTTGTGACAATTTGAGGAACTAGTGCTTGCTGTGGCTTATTTTCCCTTTTCTACCATGGCTATAACCTTGGTCTCATCACCATAATCGGATCTAAGATCATATTGTGTGGTGGTAGTCATCTTTTGTTTCCCCTTGTTGTTTGGTTTCTTAGGCCTTAGCTCGGGATGTAATTTCCAACATAGGGATTCATCATGCCCCTCTTTGGAACAATGTTTTCATTTATTTTTCTCCCCTTATTTCTTAGCACTTGCATTCTTCTTTCCCTTCCATTTTCCTCCCTTCTCTTTTCCCTTACCCTCTTCTTGAATGTTCTTCCCCCTTGCTTAAAGATGGATTTTTCTTACTACCCTCTTCTTGAATGTTCTTCCCCCTTGCTTAAAGATGTGTGGATTTCACACAAACTTATTCTAAATTTCTTAGGTTACACATACGTATATTATGTCTCAAATAGGAATGTAAACCCCCAATTTTTTCAGAATTCAAGTTTTTTCCTAACAACAAGCCCTTTTCCTAAACTCCTGGGCATAGTATTGAACTGTTTGACCCTTGAATTGCCTGAGGTTTTGCCAACTCATAATGGATTTTTTCATGTAATAAAAAGGATAAAACTGTCTTTTAATTGAAGAAATAAACTCAACATAAGAAATGTATATCTTACCATGGATTCACATTTCCCCTTCAATATTTTCTTCCCACCAAACTAGTGCTGCTCATTCTAGCCGCAATGAAGCCAACTGGATCTTTATGTCATCTTCTGGTAGGTTTTATTTTATGAAATAAACCTCCAATTGACGAATAAAATTTTCTAACTTCTCTGTATTTACCTCACCATTTTACATGGGAAGTTCAAACATAATGTCAAATTTGAGTAAGGGAGTTTTTCCTTTTGGGGTTTTTTATTGAGCATGGGTGGTTTTTGTGGTGGAAGTGGAAGATGATGTTGATGGAGATGATGAGGAGGGTGATGAGGACGATGGAGATGAAGGAGGATTTCCTCCACTCCCCTTTGAATCCTTTTCTTCATCCTTATTTCCTTCTGAGGTGCCCTATCCATGTGGAGACTTAGAATTCTCTCCAACCATCCTTGTGTTCCTCTCTTCAAAGAGGATCCTAACGCTCTCAGTTAGGTCATATAAAGCCTTCTTGAATGCTTCATCTTCTGAAATAAATTCAATCTCTCCTACACCCGACATGATGGCTACGGATTCAAGCTCAGCTTCTAGAGAAAATTTTACTTCTTTAATGAACTTAGCTTCTGGTGCAACTTGTACCTCTTCAATCTCACCTGGAGATAAAACTTGAGGTGCTTAAAATGCAGCTAGGAGTGAAACTTTAGGTGGAGATGGTTTTCTTGTAGCTCTCCTTCTTTTGGTCCTAACCTCAAGACTAGCAACCAATAGTTTCCCTTATCCTCACTGCAACTTCAACCTTGTAAGCATCACAAATTTGCAACCATTAAAACCCTAATTGCATGAAACTCAAGAAAAACAAGCAAATAACCTTTGCTCTGATACCATCTTGATCTAGATTTGAGTGTTAGTTTTTTTGTGCTAATTTCATATTTAGATTTATCTTTAAAATTCCTGATCTTTGCTTCATGTACATGGGATTATTGAAGTGCTTATGATTGTTTAACAAGTAAATGTGGTGATTGTGTTGAATTCTTGAACATAAAAATTTAAAA
Source organism: Pinus albicaulis (assembly GCA_034641835.2). Classification (NCBI taxonomy): domain Eukaryota; kingdom Viridiplantae; phylum Streptophyta; class Pinopsida; order Pinales; family Pinaceae; genus Pinus; species Pinus albicaulis. Next base: position 393,827,664 of record CM076570.1, read on the forward strand.
CTAAATGATGAACAACAACAAATAAACACACAACAAACCATCACAATTGATCCATTAACACATTGTTTTGATAAAGGAGTTCACCCCTCCTAGGCTACATCTCCTTGGTCTAGCTTCGATGGCTTGGGCCTTTGTATTAGCTAAATTGTGAAAAAATAATTGTTTAAAGTCTCCTATTGCCTCTAAAACATGCTCTAATGTATCCAAAACATCAAAATCTACCAGGAATGACTCTTCCTGAGCCAAAATTGGTCGAAAATTGCTCCAGTTATGGTCAAAACAAATTTTCCTAATGAAATGCCTCCAAAATAGGAGGAAAATCCATTTAGCTCTGAAAAACTGGGGATTCCACTGAAACTGGAGGATTCTACTAAACCTGCCACCATAATAATCGGGGTTAATTAGCAGTAATACTGTGCTTAACTGTGGATACCCACATCTTAACTACGCTTAAGCGCATCTTATAAAACACAATTTTATAAATTAAACCATCGGATTAGTGGATTAAATCACAATTAAAATGAAACTCCGCACTTAATACATTTCGCTCCACACTCAATGTTGCAGCATGGTAATATGGGGAGGGGGCTGGCCCCCTCCAAACCCTCGCCATCAGATTCTGTCAACATTAAATATAATTTGAGATCTTATATGGTTAAGACCCAATGGATAGCTAAGGTGGTAAGGTACCCATATGTTACAGGGTAGGTCGTGGGTTTGACCCTAAACCCCGCACAATAATTTTGCTTCGTATTACATGGCCCATCTCCAAGGTTAATAACTTTGTTTAAAATAAATATCTCACCTGAATTTCATAGTTACCAACCTTAGTTTATAAAAATATAATTTGAACTTGATATAATATGAAAATTCTTTGACCTGTTGTTCACTCCATGGTTTGGATTGTGTCCACCAGAGGGGACACATGGCAGCCCCTATCTACACCACGTGTCCATCTCTGGTTGGATCGTTCCAAACTAAAAAAAAATCTCATTCAACATTAGGATAAAATGTAAAAAATGTCACCTCCAAAGTTCACTAGTGAATCCTGTTGTAACACTTGTCACAATTTCATTTGGAGAAATATGTAAAATATTTCCTGAATATACTTGATATGCTGACTGGGCTACCATGTCATCAACCTATCATTGTTCTGCAATTTTTTTAGCTCTTTAGGAAAACGAACAATAGGTCATAACTTACTCATCTAGAGTCAATTTTTGATGAAACAAATTGTGCCAGATTCCTATCAATGAGCTCTTCGTTTTCATTCTGGTTTGGATCATTTCTAATAATTTCTTATTTTTTATCTTAATACTTAGCCTTTTATCACATGAATGGAGTCACTAGGGGATTGAGGCATGAAAAGGTCAGGTTGGATTAGGGGCTAGCCTCCTGGAAGGTTGGGATGGCTCCTTAGTGTCATGTCGAATGTGTATATGGTTTTTTTTGTTGTGTGGTGTTGGTTCCAATTGCTTAAGGTGGCCTGGGAGGTTGAATCATATCGTAGTAACTCTTCGTCACATTTTTACCCCAATTCGCTAGTTACTTGGGTAGATGTGCGAGGAGGGTGTTACATAGTGGTATCAAATCATGGTTCACCCCTCAGAGTGTATGGGTGGATTGTTGGTCATGCATTCATGTCAGTTGCGTGTGTTTCCATTATGCTTTTGGTCTATGTGTTTGCTTCATCCGCATGGTCTTGGACATGGTTGCAGTGATGTCACCATGTGAATATTGATGGTCTTGTTGTGAAATGTGTTGTCATTAGTATATGACTGATTATGTGTTGTTTACACATGTCAAGTGCTTGCTTATTTCCAATATACATTTATATGGTTGTTGTTTTCATGCATGAGGTCATGGTATGTGGCTGATATGGTCATGCATTGACGACTCGACTCTATCTAGAATGATGTTTATGTGCTGATATGCCTATATTTTATATGTATATATGTTGTTATTATTATATCTATACATTTACTATGATGATTGGATGATCTCGTACATGAGATATCATCCACAAATTATGCTAAGGTACATTGGTTTATTGTGATTTGGTTTAGCTGAGATGAGATGCTTTCTAGGAAGAAATCAAAGATAAATATCAAGATGGTAGACTACAAATATTCTCCCTATGAATCAGATGAGCAGAATGGTTTTGGGCACTTTTATGACTTAACAGACACCTTGAGAATATTTAAGGAAGAAATAAGGAGTTGTAAAGTAAATAATTATAGAATCATATAGTCATAGGAAAAAAAAGTAGAAGTCAATGCGGTAATTCTTCAGAGTTTGTCATAATTGTAGAAACAAGTACCAATTTGGATCAGCTATGGACAGGAGGATGGCACTAATGGGGAATATGTCAATAGGTGGCATGTGGGTCATACGTCACATATAGATTACACGATTAGAGATGGCAGGTCCTTGGACACTCCAGATAGGAGAGGTGACACACAAAGGTACTATTCTAGTTCTTGTTCTGATAGGCAGTATGATTGTCATCATTATCATCCTTATAGGAAGTGTGGGAGGGGTTATTTGTTAGATGAGTTTAAGAGAGAAAAGCCACCTACATTTTAACGGGGAAATGAAGAAATCATAGGATTCATAAGAATGTTAGCTTGGTATGAGGAATTTCTTCAAGTTGCATGATTACTTAGAAAACATGAGAGTTGGAATAGCTACATTCAACCTTAAAGGTAAATCAGATATTTGGTGGAAAGATGTGAAGAATGCGAGGGGAATTCATGAGGATTAACTAACTTGGAGTGAGTTCGAGAGGTTATTTTTGAAGAACAATTTATCAGAGAGATACTATGATGACATGGAAAAGGCATTTTATGAGCTAAATATGGGATCTATGATTGATGAGGAGTATAATAGTAGATTTCCAGAGTTGTTGAGATATGTGTCTTACCTATAGGAAGAGAAGGTAAATATATATAGATTCATTAGTGGGTTTCCGATAACATTCAAAGAGAGGATTGAGTTTCATGATCCTATATCATTTGAGGAGTCCATTCGGAAGCTAAATAATTGTTACAAGCAATCAAAGAATATATTTGAGACTAAGCGAGATTGGAAGGGTGATGATAAGAATAAAGTACAATGGGTCAAGAAGTGATAAATACCTCAGGATACAAGTAAAAAGGAGAATGAAGTGCCACCTAAGAAGGTCAATACATCTGGAAGAGGACAGGGACTTTGGTTTGAAGAGTAGAATAAGACTGAGAATAGGGATGTTGTCTGGTGTTGGACTTGTGTAGGAGATCATTGTAGGAGATATTTTCCACAACATCAGGGTGGTAGACCATAGATCTAAAATTCATAGGAGTCACAAAAAATTAGGTACGTTGGATAGATTATTTCTAGGATCCGTACAATGCTAGATAACTGACAGGAAGGTCATTAGGCATATATTATCAAGATGGATGGTAAGCTTTGTGATCAAGTTGTTTCTACTTTGATTTACCCTGGATCTAATTATAGATATCGTAATACTCACCTGTGGATAATTGTGTTTTTAAAAAATAAGTGCATATAATGTATTGGTCATAATTGCATAAGAGCTTGTGGATTTGACTTTGAATTGTATGCCTACATCAGCACACTCGAATTTTTTGTTGTTGGGATCAATTAGTATGCTTTTGGGTATGCACTAGTTATATCTTCACATGACCAATTTGGATTATTATGACAAGGCTATTGAGTGCTTGGTTGACAGTGGGGAAAATAGAGTCTTATAGGGTAAGAAGAAAGCAACATTAGTTAGGATGGTGACAGCTATGCAGGCCAAGCATAGTCACATGAAAGTGTGTGTGTTTTTTGTAGTGCATATTTCTAGTGAAAAGGTTAATGATGTTGAGGATGCAGATGTTTTGAGCATGTAACCAGTTCTATAATAGTTTCATGATGTATTTCCCTCAAATATGTCATATTATCCACCTTGAATTGAAGTATAGTTTTCTATTGAGTTAGTACCAGGGGAAGCGACAAAATCAAAATTACCTTACACGATGAACACACCAGAGTTGGTAGAGTTAAAGTTGTAGTTGAAGGAAATGTTGGACAAGGGTTACATTAGGCAAAATGTATTACCTTGAGGTGGACCAGTATTTTTTCTAAAGAAGAAAGATGGTACTCTTAGGCTATGCATTAATTACATACATTTGAGCAAAGTGACCATCAAGAACAGGTATACGTTTCCAAGGATTGATGAATTTTTCTATCAGTTGAAGGGAGTAACAATTTTCTCGAAGATTGTTCTGAGTTTGGGATATCATCTGGTACACATTAAAGAAGATAATATTCACTAGACAAATTTCTGGACTAGGTACATATATTATGATTTTTTTTTAGTTCTATTTGGATTGACTAACACTCAAGATTATTTTATTTGCTTGATGAATAGTGTGTTTCTTCGTTATGTGAATAATTTTTATATTGTATTCATTGATGATATATTGGTATATTTTGAAAATGAAGAAGAGCATGTCGAACGCTTAGCAATAGTATTGAGATTGTTGAGACAACATCAATTGTATGCTAAGCTCAACAAGTACAATTTATTTCAGACAAAGGTAAATTACTTGGGACATGTTCTTTCCAAGGAAGGCATAGCAGTGGATATTAAAAAGATAAGGGATATCATGGAGTGAGAAACTCTTAGGAATGTGGATGAGGTAATATCACTCATGGGGTTAGCAGGCTATTATAGGAGGTTCATTAAGAACTTCTCACATATTTCTTATCCTATCACATGATTGAAAAGGAAAGTTAAGAAATTTGCATTAGGGGAGTTTTGAAGTCTAAAATGGGCCTCCTAATGAGATTATAAAATAATAGTAGAAATAATAAAAAAAATATTATATTACATCATCAAATTTTAGAGGGAATAAAAAACTATTTTTTCAACTCATATTTTCAACTTATCCCCATATGGATTTACTCAAATTTCAAGCGAAAACACTTGTTGGACGTTAAATTTGATTCCTCATCCATGGAGTGCCCATTTTACATACTTTCAATAAACCATTCTACATGAAAAATGTGAAATACATGGAAAACATGATTGAAATCAAATTGTTTCATGTATTTCTCATTTTTCGTGTAGCACAGTCCATCAAAAGTATGCAACATGGGTACTCCTTGGATGAGGAATCAAATTTTGCATCCAACGAGTACTCCCACTAAAAATTTGAGTAAGAGTTGGAAAAATAGTTTTATTATTTTATTGTTTTTTAATCTTTTTACTTTTTCACTCCAAAAATGGTGAATCATCCCCCATGGTTTACACCATCAGCTTGAATCCTATTGGTTATTATAAATTTTATTTTGATTGTAAATTTTTCTTAGGAGGCTCATTTTAGACCTCAAAATTCCCCTAATGAATGGACAGAAGAATGTGCAGCCAATTTTGAGTAGTTATAGTAGTTGTTGACACATTATCTAATGTTAAAGATGTAGATCCAGAAAAGGATTCTCTTGTATGTACAAATGATTGCAAGGGAGGGCTTTGTGGAGTCATTATGCAGGAAGGACATGTGATATTTTATGAGGTAGATAGATTAAATGAGCATGAGTAGAACTATCTAACACATGATCTTGAGTTGGAAACGATCATTTGTGCATTGAAGATGTGGAGGCACTATATTCTCGACAGAAAATTTGTATTTTTGAGTTACCAAAGTGGATTGTGGCATCTATTTGACCAACTGAAACTAAATTCTAGGGAAGCTATATGGTTGGTCATGATTAGTGACTTTGACTTCGAGATCTAGTGTATTTATGGTAAAGAGAACAGGGTTACAGATGCTCTTAGCAGGTTGATACAGGTGAATCATATAGCAGCTATGAGTTCCTATGGGACATATCTACACGAAAGGATCTTGGAGTACGTTAGGTATATCAAGATTAGGCACAAATTTCAACAGAGTATAGGTAAAAGTACTGATATAGGTAAATGTACAGGTACAGGTAGTGGTACAAGTATAGGTAGATGTATTGGTATAGGTAGAGGTATAGGTACAGGTGCACATGATGGGGACTATCATCTAACATAATATGGGTTGATCAGGTTTGGTGATAAGATATAGGTGCCCGATAACGGTGAACTCGAGAAGGTAATGTTGAGGTAGTTTCATGTGAAATTGTTTACAAGTCACCTAGGCTATCATAAGACGCTGATAGGAGCGAATAATTTTTACTATTGGCCAAATTTGAAGATAGACATAACAAATTTTGTGGCTAGGTGTTTTTGTTTTCAGTATGTCAAAGGAGAGTCTAAGCATCCTGGTGTACTACTACCTCTGATTACGATTCCAAAGTGGAAATGGGAGGCCATTTCCATGGAATTTATCAGAGGTGTACTAAGGAAATCTAGACACTATGACTCATAAATGATGCTTTCCTAAGAATATCCAGCTACCCACAAATTGAAAATATAGAGGAGAAGATTGATCCGAATAAGGACATGAGCCAAGACCCTTCTTCTTCTTCTTTGAAATTAACGTTGTCTCTATACATAGTACCAAGATGCCTATGTAAGTATTAGGAAAAATTTAATATAGATAAAAATTAAGAAAAATATATAAATATTAATATTAATAATAAAATTTAATGTTTACTGTTAAATGTTAATAATTAAAAAACCAAAAGGATTAATAACCCCAACAAATTTATAATATTAAAAACTCAAAATGTTAATATTATAAACTAAACATATTATTGAGATTCATAAACACATTAATATTGATAAACATATTAAACACATAAATAATTAATGGCTAATATTAAAATTAAAGTTTAACATTAGTATTAATAAAATTAAATTTACATTTTAGTATTAATATTTATATTAAAGTTAAAGTAAAAGTAAAAGTTTAAGTTTAATAATAATAATTATAAATAATAATGGATTTATAGCATAATTACATTAATAAACCATAAAATAAGCGTAGTTTACCATGGTTTATTTTCATATTCAGACAATCCTTGTAAGAATGTGACGTTGTAACATGGTTCACCATCATTGATTTTCATATCTACACAATATTTTTCATAATGCGATGTTGGGCCAGAGATGACCATGGTTCATTTTTATATTGAGACAACCTTTGTCACAATATCATGCTGAACCATGGTTTACCATGATTGACCATGATTGACATTATAAACCCAAGGGAATGATACACCAAAGGGATTAATACTAAAAAATAAAGCGATTATAAACTCAGGGGAATAATGTTATACCCCAGGAATATGAACCCTTGGATTAATAAACCCAAGGAATTGATATTATAAACCCAAGGGAATAATACTAAACCCTATGAATATGAACCCTTAGATTAATAAAATGAAGGGATTCGTATTATAAACCCAAGATAATAATAAACTCAAGGGATTAGTACTAAAACACAAAGGGATTATGATAACAAGGGAATAATATTAAACTCAAGGGATTACTATTATAAACCCAAGGTATATAAACCCTAAGATAAATATTATAAATAATAAAACAAATATTATAAAACTTAAAATAAATATGGTTGGTCATGGTATATTTTCATATTGAGACAATCCTTGTCACAATGATAAGTTAGAACATGCTTATCCATGATTAATTTTCATATAAGGACTATCTTTGTCACAATGCAATGTTGAATCATGGTTAACCGTGGTTGAATTTCATAGTGAGACAATCATTTCCGCAATGTGATGTTATAACATGGTTGATCATGATCAACCGTGGTTGACCACGATTGACTTTATAGAACATGGTTGATAATGGTTGATCGCGGCTAACCACGGTTGACAATGGTTTACCATGATTGATCATGGTTGACCATGATTTATTTTCTAAACCCAAGGGAATAATAATCCCAAGGGATGAATACTAAGAAAAAAGTGGATTATAAACCCAAGGGAATAATATTAAACCCAAGAGAATTATATAAACCCAAGGTTTATAAACCAAAACATAAATAGTATAAAACCTTAAATAAACATTGTTAACCATGGTTCACCATGGTTGATTTTCATATAAAGACAATCTTTGTCACAATGCGACGTTGGACCATGCTCAAATGTAGTTGAACCCTTTGATTAATAAACCTAAGGGATTGATGTTATAAATGCAAGGGACTAATAGATCCAATGGATTAATTGTAAAACCCCAAGGGATTAATGTTAAAACCCTGAGAGATTATGAAGCCAAGCGAATAATATTAAACCCAAGGTATATAACCCCTAAGATAAAAATTTAGAAACCCTAAAATAAACATGGTTGACCATGGTTAAGCAAGGTTGATTTTCATATTGAAAGAATCCTTGTCACAATGCAACGTAGCATGATGGTTGACCAAACCATGATTTATTTTTCATATAAATACAATATTTGTCACAATGCAACATTTGACTATGGTTGACCATGGTTCATTTCATATTGAGACAATATTTTTCAAAATGCGACGTTGGACCATGGTTGACCATGATTGAACATGGTTTACCATGAATGATTTTATAAAACATGGTTAACCATGGTTAGCCATGATTGACTGTAGTTGACCATGGTTTACCATGATTGATCATGGTTGAATATGATTGATTTTAAAAAGCCAAGGGAATAATAAACTGAAGGGATAAATACTAAAAACCCAAGGAATAATATTAAACCCAAGGGGATAATAAAATCCCAAGTTATATAAACCCAAAGATAAATATTTTAAACCCTTAAATCTGCATGGTTGATCATGGTTGATTTTCATATTGTGACAATCTTTGTCACAATGAGATGTTGGACCATGCTCAACCATATTTGAACACTTATATTAATAAACCCAATGGATTTATATTATAAACTCAAGGGGATAATAAACCCAAGGGATCAATACTAAGACCACAAGGGATTATGAACCCAAGGGAATAATATTAAACCCAAGGGAGAAATACTATAAACCAAATGTATATAAAATATAAGAGAAATAGAATAAACACTAAAATTAACATGGCTAGCCATTGTTGAGTTTCCTATTGAGATAATTCTTGTCATATTGTGTCGTAGGACCACGGTTGGCTATTGTGGAGTTTCCTATTGAGATAATTCTTGTCATAATGTGGCATAGGACTATGGTTGGCCATGCTTGATTTTCATATTGAGAGAATATTTGCTACAATGGAAGGTAGGACCATGGTTGAACATTGTTTCTTTTAATATTGTGACAATATTTGTTACAATGCAACGTTGGAACGTGTGATGAGCCTCAATATTGCAATAAGAATGTTGCAACTATGAATGCTACCAACTTTAATTATCAACACAGGGTTCATACCAGCTTAAGACGTGTCGACACTATATGTGCAACATAAAATGTGTGATTATTTAGTTGATATGATGTAATGGAGTGAATTTCAACAAATAAAATATTAAACTAATTGCATAAATGCAGATGTTACTTTGAAAAGAGACTAATCAACAATTTGTAACTGAAATCCTAAGAGCATGAATTCAAATAAATAGGCCTTATATACTTTGTAAAAATGTGTTTCCTAAGTGGTGTTTATTATTCCTCAATCATGGATTCAGATCCTAGGGGCCATGATTCAAGCCTAAGAGAAAAAACCAATCTTTTGGAGAAACTCTAGTCAACTTTACACGTGTTATAGGAGTGTTAGAGGAAGTCTCTACAGGAAGTCTTATAGGTGCTACAGGAAGTCATGTTTTTTCTGCACGAGGAGATAATTCAACAAATTATAATTAGGATACCTTAGAATTTTATTCCAAGTGGAATCACTCCAAAACACCCCTATTTAAACATGCTAAAAAAGTAGAAGAAATTTACTAGTCTAAAAACTGGAAACTCAAGAACTACTGAGCTAGTTAACCTTTCAAATGCCTAACCCAATAAACATAAAATGAAATAGGTTAATTTTTTTTATTAATTTGAATGTTTATGACCTAATATAATTGGTATAAACTTTAATTAATCTTATTAACACGTTCTAAAAAATAGCATAAAATTACTGCTATTTTGCTAAAAGGGACATCCAAAAATCATAGATTCGTGAACTAGTAACCCAATCCAAGTAGCTCAATGATGAATATGACTTGTAAAATATTTTCTAAGGATGCATCATTCTTGTTACTCTGTAAATAACCTTAATAAAAAATCATTTCAAACATTTGACCAATATAATCTACAATAAAAGAAGCATGAAAAATAAATGCATAAACAATAAATGTAAGTTAAAAAGACATTCAAAGGACACAAAAAATGGGCAAGAGGGATCTGTAGATCATGGGATGGCCAAGTCCAAAGAGACTCAAAGTCATTTGGAATAAACCAAGGTTTAGAATCTAAAAATGGCACCAAACTTCATCATTTGAATCAATCCAAGTACATCCCTGCTAGAAATGAAAGTTGAGTTGAAAAAAAAAAGTTTTCTCCATGATAAGACTAAGAAATACATCCCTCTAGAGGAAAATTTGAATTTTTACTTACACAAATTTATGGGGAATCATTCTCCTTTAAAGGAGGAATATTTCCCCTCCAAAATCCCTCAAATTGTGGATGTAGTTCATAATACTAGGAATTTGCATTGAATGACAAGTAACACATTCGTAGATTTTCTCAATCATTGGAGCTCCATAATTATAAATAATTTCATGAAATTTTGTTCATTTATTATCCAATATTTATCCTCATGTAGTAGGGAGAAAGTCCCTAAATTATCTCCTCCTCCAAACCTTCATATTCTACCCAATATTCTCATAATGTTCTTCAAAAATAAATAATATTAGGCAGAAATATAAAATTATATTTAAAAATTCCTAAGAATATATTAAATCTAAAAATATTTATTAAGTGTAGAAGGAGAGATTTAATATAGCATTTATGTGCCTAAGAAAGGTTATATGGATCTTAATTTGTGTCTAGCTTAGAGGCCCATCATATCCTCGTACTGAAACTATTTTTCATCCGCTAAGTAACCTATTCATCCTCCTTTCCCTATGGTTCCTCATGTATGATGGAATATTTCATTCTTTTTTTGTTGGTACATGTGTTTCTCCTCTTACTTCTCTTCTTGCCACACTTCTATTTTCATTTGTTTGCTATCTCAGTTTCCAAGGAAGTATTCAACTGTAATGGGTTCTACATTTTAGGTTAACACCTTCATTTTGGTTCATATTCTTCACCACTTAATGGATCCTATAAATTGAATGCAACCTCAAGTGAAATATCATCATCATACATCATTACCCTTTTGAAGAATCACGTCTCATTGAAATTTTAGAAAATGGTAAGAAGTTCAGGATGATGATGGATTCTCTCTATGATGATGGGTTTTCTCGTCTTAAATCCTCCCCCCATATTTGGAAACTTTGGATTCTATGAAATTTATATGAAAATTTAAGGTTTTTTTTGTAACACACAATTTTTCATTTATAGAAGTTTATTTTTCCTTGATACCTCCCACAACACACACTAAATCCCCCCACCCCCCCCCCCCAATATCTTTTCCTTTCATCCTTTGTAAAACTTCTCTAAGGAAAAAAAGAAGCAATATGGTGGCGAACATGGGATTCTATAGGAAACAAATTTTCCTATAATAGCACTGAAAAAGGAATAATGTTGAAAATGGTGGCCTCAATTTTCAATTTCAGGAGTGAATTTTGGATTCCTGGCCCTGACACATAATACTATCCATCAAATTTTTATGAACACCCTTGACTAGAAATCTGAATTCCCTTTTCTCATTAAATTATAAAATTAAAAACACTTAACATAGAGATATTTATTCTTATAGATGGACAAATTATGGTGAATAACCTAAATCAAAATAAATTAATGATGTGAAACCAATATACTAACTTGGATACCTTTCACCCTTGCAGAATTTACCAATATGCATCCCAAACTGCCTATAGCATATCCTTTGCAACTCTATTGTGTTTATTTGTACCTTTTAGAAATTAATAGATCATTTTCCATCACACTAGTATAAAAATGTTTCTCTTGTAGCCATTTGTTAAATTCTTGTAGAAATATGTCTATCTATTGTAACATATATGTTCCTTTGCATAGAAAATATGTCCTTCCTATAGCAAATTTGTTCTTTCTGTAGAAACTTCCTCTAGAATTTGTTGTTCTTATAGTAGCTTTATATGTCATACAACAACCAACTTGAATCACGTATCACCTCTTCCTTTGATGCTAAGAGGTGGTGGGTGGACCTTTTTATTCTTTGATTTTTATTTTTTAATGATTTTCATTATTTATTTATTTTCAAAATGTTTTCTCTTTTTTCCATTGCATGAAATATAAACTCAAAGTGATTTGATTTATCTGAGTTGGCTTCCAACTACTTTTTGAACTCCATGATAACATCCTACTTTCTTAAGTATTTTTTCACTTTTATCTCATTTATCTCTCACATATGTGGTTGTCATTTGGAGAAAAGCTAAATGAATTGCTATATAAGACCAAGGCTTCCTGCTATTAAGTTTGGCTATAAAATACCATTCTTTCTCATACTTTAATTTTTTCTTAAGCTAAAATATATTCGAAGGGTCAGGTTAGAGATTTTCATACATGTGCCTTTCCATGAGAGTCTTTCTTCAATGTTGGATGTTGTTGTAGTTATGCAGGTTGATAGTATGACTCTTGAAGTTGTCTTTGGTGCTTCTAAAGCTACTACTAATGATCTCGTTTCTAGAGGTAGATTTATCATGTGTTGACCCTTCGATGGTAGCATTTTTCTTATCGACAAAGGTAGTGGATGATATGTTGGTTTCTTGAGTTTTCATCTTCTTATGATCATTTCTCTATGCATTGTCTTTTCTGTGAAAATTTTCTCCTAAAATGTGCTTGACATATATGTGTGTGTAGGTGCCATGTTGAGTCTTCAAGTATATATTTATTGGTGAAGAATCATTCTTGGAGTGCCATTGACGTCTTCATATTCACCTAACAAGTCTTCTCTATCTCCATGGATGATAAAAAAACCACGTCAAGGCCTTCAAGGGGCTTACATAGGGCTTGATAAACAAATTTGATTCTTCCTGTAAATGCCTTTTTTTCTCTCTTTGTAATATTCACAAATGGGAAAAGTAGGAATATAATGAAAAACCATGGAAATTGCAGTGTAAAAATTAGATCAAAGCAAGAGGCAAATATGGAGACCTTCCATTCATCATAACAGTAGCATATACATGTAAACTAATGGGCCAAAAAATGTAAAACAAGATATAACAAGCCTCCAATAGACAAAACCCTCAATAAGAGGTGTTGCTACTATATCAAAATGCCAGAGCAGCTCCTTCAACATTATTTAAAGAGCACAACTACAAAAAATGAAAAAAAAATTATCATGGGTTGATATATGCCTTTAAAGATACAACAAATACATGTCAAGGCTATATACAACCTCCAATGAAGAACCCCACAAGGGTTTTCAGAAATACACCTCCATATAAGATAGGAATCAAAGCCCTCGGGCTGAAGATTCACTGCAACAATAGATCTAGAATGTTTTGGTTGATATGATATGATAAATAATGCAACCTCCTCCAATAGATCATCTATATGAAAGGTTGATTCCTTCACTAGAAAACCTCCTCCCAAAATGGTGTACTGAAACCGCCCTGCAACTCCTCCCTAGAATAACACATATCCAGACTGATACTATGTTGTAGGGGATAAAAATACTATGGCCTGATGCCAAATGTGTCAATAAAACTCCAGGGCCTTATTTACTATCCTTTGAAGAGAAATGAACCTCCCTCCAATGATATATAGCTCAAAATTCTCCCAAATCAAACCTCCACAACTTCTGCCCTGCAACACAAACCCAAATCCTCGACAGGAACTGCATTGTACATTAAGACTGAAGCCTTGGAAAAATGCCTAATAGTGGAATGTAGTGCAAAATCTTCCAAGACACATCTCAAGGAAAGAGGTGGGATTCCTAATTAGGAATACCCTGTTCTAAACAACACTTGTAATCTTATCTGAACAACCAAAGAAAGCTATATGTCTAAACATACCATATATTCAGAAATATAAACATATCAACATATGAAATATAGATTCCATCCTCTTCCTTATATAAGTTTTGAGCTTCCTAACATTAATACACATCCAATAATGACAGTACTTCCATGCAAAAAGTCTCATATAAAACTGTGTTGTCCCATCATGACTGCCAATACTCCATGACATCAATGTTTATTTGGTGAAAGTTGACCCAATCAAGGTGTTCAATCCCCTTTCCACACACAAGGGTCCTCAATTAAGCTGCCAAGATGTCTCCCTTTCACATTGGCATTTATTTCATTCATTTTAAGGAGATTTATGGATATCCATTATCCTCTTATTCATTAAACATTAAATAAAAACAAAATTTAATATTCTAACTAGCTCATGGCTAATCGGGAATATTACGATCCTCCCCTCCCAAATGTTGCTTGTCCTCAAGCAAATGACAAGGTGAGTGTTGCAACTCTTCTCCTCCATCATTGGTGACACCTCCAAGTGATAATATTCCCTCATAAGCTAAATGTCTCCCACTCCATCCCTCCATGAAATGCTCCTCCCAAGTTCTTATGAGATGCAAATGATTCATCCCATAAGGAATCAATAGATCCAATGAAACAATCATGGCTTGCCCAATTTCCTCCCTGAAACATGTATCATAATGAACATGGATAATATCCCTCCCAAAGGGCACATCCAATCCTTCCATCCTCCCTCCAATCATTCCCATAAAAATTATAAGTACATCATGAATGTCTAGGATCAAAACCAAGTACATATAAATATAAATATGCAAAAATGGAGGTGGGTCATAGTCCCACACATGGAACCAGTGCAATATATCTCTTGAATAATCTAGATAATGATATGGTAATTTCTTTCCCCACCACTTACTTGGTTCCCAAGTTTTCTCACAAGTTCTCGAAAGGTGAGAAATGTTTGGTGCCTTTGGAGTGAACCCCAAGTGATAAATCATCTCCCTGTATCCTCCTAGGGAGTGGCCATGTTCAGAAACGTTTATGGCCCAAAGTTGACCATGAATTTTATATGGAAGGATGCTCCTCCTTGGAGCTATGGCCTGCATATACATGGTAAAGGAGTTCAAATAATCATGAAGTAAAAAATCATGCACATAAACATGTTCCTTACCATAATCTGTGATCATACAAATGGAGTGGTCCATAGATAAATCCCCTGTCATTCCAAAAAAGGAAAGAGATGTCTGTGATAACTCCTCCATAGAGTTATGTATCTCTCCCATCTCCACATGGTCCATGCATCCTTTTAAATGCGGATATATCTCCTCTTCAAATCCTTCCCAAGTGTATCCCTCCATGATGGAGTGGTATGCTCTCATAAAATAAGTATGGCTGAAGAGAAAATCATCATGAGATATTTGTAGCAACTTCTCCTTGATATTGGAAGCTCTAGATAAGAATATCCTACCATGATAATAGATGAATTCATCTTGGACTGAATATCCCTCCTCTTGAACCTGATCATCAAGTATCATGAAAGTAAAAAGATCCTTGGAATAATCCACCAACAACTAGGATTTCGAATATGGATCTATCCTCCATAGTGACATCACTGATTATCTATCACAAAGAAAATTTTTCATATGGTTGCCATTATATTTGAAATCTCCCATGCTAAAGTCACATGTTGGAAGGCTGCTATCCCCCCCATGCTGCTTCCTCCACAACACAGAATCTGAAATGAGAGTGGGTAACCATGATGTTGGGAGAATGTCTCCCTCCTCCTTGAGTCTAGCCAAGACTCTCAACGTTGTACCATGACCTCCAAATTCCCCCATTCCTCCTATATCTATGAATGGTGCATCATGATGTGAGACATCTCTTAGCAAATTCTGATCAGGTGGCCTCCCAGGTGGTTTCCCACCAAAAAATAATTTCTCATGGGCCAATCTCATATGCATAATATATGGGACTACCATGTCCTTTCTTCCACTACGCAAATCAAACTCTGTTTTTTGTGTGGAAGCTTCTTGATAATTGGGTACCACCCACATTGATGCAAGAGTCCCTCTAATTGGAGAAGTTTCTCTATCCTCACCTCCTGATGTTGGTGGATCATCTCCTTCTATTATAGCAATGCAATCCCCTTCCGTTTCTTCTTCTTCCTCCTCCTCGTCATCTGAGAATACCTCTATATAGTATGCCTTTCCTATTGCACATGTATGTTCGGGTGTCCAAGATTCTTCGCATGTGAAGCAAAGCTTCCTTCTCCTCAAATATTTTCAGACATCATCACTAGGAGGTTTTTTACTTTGTCTCTATTTTGAGAAAGGAGCCTTCTCATATTTTCCCTTTGATGGAAAATAGGTCTTTTTCTAAAATGTTGCCCTTGATTTTGGCAAGGAATCTTGTAGATCTCTAGCCCTTTAAATGAAATCTTGAAGGGTAGTGGTCTTGGTAGACATAAACAACCCATGAAGAGGTTCTTCTAACCCTTAAACAAACATATAGACCCTTCTTGTTGCATATAAATCAGGAACCATAACAGAAAGTTTTAGAAATTTAGAAATGTATATTTCTAGATTACCTGATTTTTTAGGCTTTTTTAGCCCCATGAATGGTGCTTCAAGATCTCTTCTATCAAGTCTCTACACCAACATCCTTGTGAACTCTAAATATGCAATCACATTGGCATGAACCAATGTAGACAAGCCATGGAACCACCAATCATGTGCTTCACCCTCAAGGTGCAGCACTGCTATCTTAATGGCCTCCAAATATGGTAATTTGTTTAGATGGAAGTAGATGTCAAGATTCTCTACCTATGATTTGGCAGTGCATTCAGATGACCCATCAAATTTGGGTAAGAAAAATATTACCATAGTGCAATGTAGATCATGATTCTGAATGAATCCTCCACCTCTATTATGATTTTTGGGTCTCCTATTTTCCTTAATCTGACAAAATTATTGAAAACTCAAGTGATCCTTGAATATCTGAGATTGAGATTCATACTCCATGAAATAGACTTTAAGAGTTTCTTGTTCTTGAAACCCTTCATTTACCACTGCTAAGAATGTAGGCATTGTAGAGCATTGGCAAATTTGCTGCTACTTCATTGGTTGATTATTCCAGTGATGAGAAATTTTGGAGTCTTCACCATGTAGAAATCATTTAGGGTATTAATTGTGTCTATCCATCCTCAACTCCTTTATTTCTCTAAAAATGTCTTGCATAGTTTGAAGAAGAATCTTAGGAAACTCCTTCTCTTCATCTTCTCCTGATAAGGGGGTTTTACCCTTGTCTTCTTAATCGTTTGTAAAATCAAACTTTCAGTTTCTTCTTTTGGGATACCTATTATCTCTATCTGTGAGAGGATCTCCTTCTTCTGATGACATATTGGCTTTTCAAGATGCAGAGGATGAGCCAATATTATGCTATGATACCATTGTAACATTCCCAAACGGGAAAAACAAGATTATAGTGCAAAACCATGGAAATACTAGCGTAAACATTAGATCAAAGTAAGAGGCCAATATGGAGACCTTCCATTCATCATAACATCAACATATACATGAAAAATAATGGGCCACAAAATGTACAAGAACATAGAAAAAGGGTCCAATAGATAAAACCCTCAATAAGAGGTGTTGCTACTATATCAAAATGTCGGAGCTACTGCTACAATGTTGTTTAAAGAGCACAAATACAAAAAATGAATAAAAAAAATATCATGGGCTGATATATGCCTTAAAATATACAACAAATACAGATCAATTCTCTATACAACCTCTAATGAAGAACCCCACAAGGGTTTTCAGAAATACACCACTATACAAGATAAGAATCAAAGCCGTAGGGATGAATATTCACTACAATAATAGATCTAGAAAGTTGTGGCTGATCTGATATGATAAATAATGCAGCCTCCTCCATTAGATCCTCTAAATGAAAGGCTAATCCCTTCACTATAAAACCTCCTCCCCAAATGGTGTACTAAAACCACCCTGCAACTCCTCCCTAAAATAACGTAGATCCAGACTAATAGTGTGCTGTAGGGGATAAAAATACTATGTCCTGATGCCAAATGTATCAATAAAGCTCTAGGGCCTTCTTTACTACCCTCCCAAGAGAAAGGAAGCTCCCTCGAATGAGATCTAGCTCAAAAATCTCCCAAATCAAACCTCCACAACTTTTTCCCTGCAACACAAACACAAATCCTCAAAGGAACTACACTGTACATTAAGATTGAAGCCTTGGCCAAACTCCTAATATTGGAATGTAGTGCAAAATCTTCGAAGAGTCCTCTCAAGGAAAGAGTTGGGATTCCCGATAGGGAATACCTTGTGCTAAACAACACTTGAAATCTTATCTAAACAAC